>JAMKCH010084732.1:0-75051 GCA_023653785.1 Ophioderma brevispina
TTTGCAAAAAAAATAGGGGGGGCGCGCGCGGGGCGCCCCCCCCCCTAAATCCGCTATGCACAAACATACCTCAGTTTGATCCCGGTAAAGGGACTCTTCTCCACATATGGTGTTCAGCTATGGCAATGCCTCCTGCAGGCGCGTCCATACCCTGGAAGAATGTTGACCACCCACCCGGGGGGAATCCAGCTTGAGAAAGAGAGAGAATTATCAATTACAGAATGAAAGATGAGATTTGTAATTTTGGCCTACTATTTATAGTATTATCAGTAATTACGGATAAGCATGAATGTCACAATATTTTGAGTAGATCCCATGGTGGAAACAGTCACTAGGATCTCTCCTCCCCAACACCCGAATCTCGACCTCCTCCCCAACACCTGTATCTCTCCCTCCCCATTTGACACCTGCAATCTCCCCTCCGAAGTTCCGCAATCTCCCCAATGCCCCGTCTCCCCTCCCAACAATTGCATCTCCTCCCAACACCCACATTTCCCTCCCCAACACACACCATTCTTACCCTCCCAAACACCCCATCTCACCTTCCAATAACCCTCTCACCCTGCATCCCAAACAACCCACCTTCTTTCCAACATGCCACTCTCCACTTCACAACACCACACCCTCCCCCTTCTCAACACCCTTTTCCAACCCCCACTTCCTAACACTCCACCTTCCTAACACCCAACCTTCCAAACAGCCACCTTCCCCATCCAACACCCCAAACAGGCCCCTTTCCAACACCCTTCGTCCCAACACCCACATCCCCTTACCCAACACGTCCCAACACCCCGCGACAAACAGCCCCTCCCCAAAGCCCCCCATCTCCACCAATTGCAAAAAACCATCACCCCCTTTCCAAAACACGTTTCTCCACTTCCAACACCGTCCACCCTCCCTTACCCAACACCCGCCTCCCTTTCTCAACACCCCACCTTCCCTTCCCAAACAACACCCAACCACCTTCCCAACACCCCACCGCTCCGTTCCAACACCCCAAAGCACCTGTCCCAACACCCGTCCTCGTGTACCAAGAACCCCTCTTCGGTTCAAACACCCTATTGCCCCCGGTCAAACACCCAATCTACTTCTTCCCAACACCCCAATCTCCACTTCCGAAAACATCCACTACCCTTCCAAAACACCACACCTCCTCATTTCCTAACACACCCTTCCCTTCCAAAACCCCTTACCCACAACATTTCACCACACCAACAACCTCCTCCCATATACCAACACCCCAAACCTTAAACTCCCCTACACCTTCACCATCCCCACACCCACCACCACTCCCCCACACCTTACCTCCCCCACAACTTACCTCCCCCACACCTCATATGACCCTTCCCACACCTCACACCACGACCAACGCCCTTTCTTGCACTGTGTTGCAGGGTGGGTTGGTTTAGTCAACAGCATTATCACAACATTGTACAAAGTTATATCAAACAAATTTTGGTGAGTCAATCTTGGATCTTAAATATATATTAAATAAATTGGTCAAACACTTATGTTAGGCTAATGAAAGTGATTCCAGTTTTCCGTTCCCGACTCGGTCAGAAGGAAAGCCGATCAAATAATCATTATGCAAATAATTCATTATGAGAAGAATCGGAAACGTCCAATTTCTAAGATCAATAACCAATTTAAGTTGGTTCCCGGCTCCTTACCTACTTCAGTGTGTGTTTTTATTTAAAACACCGATGACGATTGAATAGGTAGTCTTTGCAAAATGCTGCGTGAAATATGATTTTAAATGGACATTATACCACACGGCGCAATTGACTCGAGACTAGGTTTAGTCTCTCCGACAGGGCTGGCAATATCAACCACGTCAATTGACGAAGTTTACATGACAGCCGTAGTAAGGATAGTAGACTAGGTTTGAAATGGGAAATTTATACCGTGCAAGGGGTAACGCACTAATTTAGCACGTTTCAAAATACTATGATAGTAGGAAATTTACTGTCAATTTTTGAAGGTTTTCCTTAAATAATTATATTGAAAAAAATTTACATTAAGATAAATACATGATATTTGCGAAGTTCTTGTGTCATTATTTTTTTAGCACGTTGTACCCTGCTATGTTGGGAAATAAATCAAGCACCACCATGAGTACGTTCTATACCTGTCATTTCCGTTCATTTGTCATGTTTTTTTACCGGGGTTTTTTTTAAAACTTTATTACGTTTAGTTATTTACGGAGTCATGTTGGTGCAAGTGAAAGAGAGGAGAAAGGGAAACAAACATTTCTAAAGAAGTGTTTTTTTTTAAGTGTTTTTCATTTTCATGTTTTAAATGTTTATTTAATGAAGCTGGTCATAAGTATGTTTCGTGCCTAAAAACAAAGCATACTGCAGTTAATTGGCATCAATAATGAAAATCGAATATATATATGAATAATGAAAATGAAACAATCCCCACTAAGTCATGAAAAAAAATGAAACGGGAACATGGGAATCACTTTCATTAGCCTTATGGTTAAACACTCCTTGGTGATGCAAAGTCTCTCATAAATTTCACATATCTGAAGCACTTTGGCTGTCTTTCTGTGGTGTTTAACTCATAGTTCGACTTAGTCAAGATCTCAGCCATAATGGGCTTACAGAAAGCCAAATATAGAATCTCCTTCCCAACACATATTTTTTTCGAGCAGCCATGCACGTGAAATGAAAAGTCCAAAGATTTATTTTTCGAAACCTAAAAATGTTTTCTTGTTACTAGTCAAGTGTTGGCAGCAAACAGAGGAGATATCGGTGGCTTAGAAGAAACTTGCTATAAGCTCTTACCTTTGCTTACAAAAAAGGCTATGAGACCACTTCAAAAAGCGTTGGTAAGGTATGTATCAGCACATAAAATTTGTCTACCCATACAGGTCCCTCTTTTGGAAAATGCAGCACCCTTGGGCATCTATTGGAAACCAT
This sequence comes from Ophioderma brevispina, assembly GCA_023653785.1. Classification (NCBI taxonomy): domain Eukaryota; kingdom Metazoa; phylum Echinodermata; class Ophiuroidea; order Amphilepidida; family Ophiodermatidae; genus Ophioderma; species Ophioderma brevispina. The sequence continues at coordinate 2,925 of JAMKCH010084732.1, forward strand.
AAGTATGGTTATTTTCAGCAATAACCTTTAAATGTCCTCTGACTTCTATTTGCCCATTTCATCGAACCCAACCCAGGATTTAAAAGTTGCAGTAAATCCTTTTGACGAAGTCCTAATTCGTTAAGGAGAACCCATACAACGGAAAAGTATTAACAAATATATCCATAAAAAAAAAAATAATATTGGACCACAAATGACTTCACACCATCTAGTAGGACCATGCGCTATTTAAAAACCGAGCTATATAGGAACTGTTATGACGGATACGGCCGGCACGGTGTGCGTCCTACATGCCATAGGAAATACAATATGAAACCGTTCACTGGGAAGGTTGTTGTATGACGTACTGTTTGCCGGCATATCGCATAACAGTTATTACATATCCCAATGCACTAGCGCCAAATTGCAAAATCGTGAATCGTCAGACACAAATCGGTTTTTTTTAATATTTGTATGGTTAGTATGATTCCGTGCATCCATGAAACCCTCATATATTCCCTCTTCTTGCATGAATAATTATCCAACTCTTTAGAGTTTATTACCTCCTTGAATTCAAGCTGGCAACATGGAGAGCTGTGAGTGGAGTCTGTTCGGCTACTTTCATGACAACGGTGTTGCCAGCCGCCAACGATGGGCCGAGCTTCCATGCCTGACATGAGCAGTGGAAAATTCCACACTGAGATAAAATGGATAAGAAAGAAAGTGAATCAAACATGGATCATTAATTTTCACATTCAAATCTCACAAAGCAAAGCTTGTCATATGACCATGAATTTTTACTCTTCCCTAATTGATTAAAAAGGAGAAAACGGAAAAGATTGAATTAAAGGTGCATGTGTCAATCATCTTTGGGGAACCCACACCTGATTTACACGGAAAGTACGTGTTCATTTTGATATCAGATGAGGCCTATTTTTCTCAATGTCGTCTGAAATTTGAGCCAAATCCATTTCATTCACAAGGATAGAAACAAAAAAAATCTGTAAACTCCATGGCGGTATGGAAGGATGATTGCTTTTCTCCCTAGGGTATGTGCCAGATCATCGGGGCGTTTGAATAATATGGGTGTACATTGTGTATGTATAGTGTATACTTGACGCAAGAAGTTGGAGACCAAAAAAAGTACCATAGACAGCCAGTCTGCCTGCATGAAGGCACTTGAAGCTAAGTGGACTGTTGGCCCAAACCTCAACAACACTCCATATCGGGCAGTTTAGACGGTCGCCTTAGAGCTTATCAAAGGCATAGGTCTAAACACTTTAGTCTATAGACTTAAAAATATTATATTGAGTTTTGGATACTATTAACTCACTAGAAAAAAAATGACTTGTGGGGAAATGTGACCTTTTTGACATTTTCCCCCACCCCTGTCGACCAGGGGAGGACCTGGGAGATATGAATTACATGGTAGTAGGGGCTTGTCCCCTCCTACCAAGATATTAAGTTTGGGACTATGTAGCTCATCTGCAAACAAAGTTATGGCAAAATGTTTACTTTTTTGGGAAATGTTTCTCTTTTTTTTACTGTCCCCACCCCATGTCAGACCTAGGGGAGGGACCGGGGGAATGAATTACAGGTAGTAGGGGTTGTCCCCTCCTACACCATACCTAAGTTTGAAGACCAGGCTTCTCTTGAAACAAAAAAAAAGTTAAGGCAAAATGTTACCTTTGAGGTGCAATGTGACATTTTTTTGCATTTCCACACCCCCCTGTCAGACCCAGGGGAGGACCATGGGGAAGGATTACATGGTTAGTAGAGGATTGTTCCCTTCTACAATATATCTAAGCTTAGGTACTTAGCTGATCTGGAAAAAAGTTTTGGCAAAATTGTTACCTTTTTGGTGAAAGTGACTTTTTGACATTCCACACCCCTGTCAGACCCGGGGAGGACCCTGGGGGAATGGAGTACATGGGTAGTAGGGGCTTGTGCCATCCTATAATAATCTAAGTTTGGGTTACCTCTGTTAATATTGAGAAACAAAAATTATGGCAAAATGTTTATCCTTTTTGGTGAAAAATGTTTTGACTTTTGACATTCATTTCCCCCACCCCCCCCCTGTCAGACCGGGGATGACCCTGGGGAATGGATTAACATGGTTAGTAGGGGCTGTGCCATCCTACAAAATCTAAGTAGGGTTAATATAACTCATCTTGAAAAAAAGTTATGGTAAAAGGTTTACATTTTTGGTGAATTGTTGACCTTTTTGACATTTCCCCACCCCCTGTCAGACCCAGGGGAGGCCCTGGGGAAGGGCTTACCATGGTTAGTAGGGGCTTGGTCCCTCCTACATATAAATCTAAGTTTGTGTACTCTACCTATCTGGAAAAAAGTTATGGCAAAATGTTCCTTTTGGTGAAATGTTGACTTTTTTGACATTCCCACCCCCTGTCAGACCCAGGGGAGGACCCATGGGGGAATGGATTACATGATTATAGGGGCTTTGCCATCCTCCAATATATCTAAGTTTGGGGACTCTAGCTCATCTTGAAAAAAAGTTATGGCAAAATGTTTAACTTTTTGGTGGGGAAAGTTGTGACCATTTTTTGACATTTCCCCACCCCCTGTCAGACCAAGGGGGAGGACCCTGGGGGAAATGGCATGGTTAGTAGGGGATTGTGTAATCTACAATATATCAAGTTTGGGTACTCTACCTTTCATTGGAAAAAAAAGTATGGCAAAATGTTTACCTTTTTGGTGAAACTTGTTGACCTTTTTTGAACATTTCCCCACCGCCCTGTCAGACCAGGGGAGGACCATGGGAGAATGGATTACATAGTTAGTAGGGGCTTGTCCCCCCTAACATATATATAAGTTTGGGTACTCTAGCCTCATCTAGAAAAGTTATGGTAAAATGTTTACCTTTTTTGTGTCCAGACACACACACATACATCCTTACATACATACATACGCTACTCCAGACCATTGCCATTTCTTAAGCCGGATTTTGCTACGCAAATCCGTCCAAAACTGCGTTTTAATGGTACCAGCAATATAACACGTATTGAATACAATAGGCTTTGCAATAGGACATATGTTTACGGTCAAAACTGCAAGTTTGTTTCCACATACTATGGGGCATATGTGCAAATGCCAGGCTCTCATATCAAGTAGAGAACACAATAGACATAAATTGGAACAAGCACCTTCAAAGAAAAGACTCACAGAAAAGTATCTTGTTCAGGAATGTATTTGAACCACATGGCATGGATTTTTAAAGGAGTAGAACAAGTAGTGTGGATTATAAGTTATTATGGATTTCAAAGAATTTGGGGGTAGGTAATTAGCTCATCACCCCGTAGCCAAGCGCTAGTGCTCGAGATAGTAAACCATCACTATTGATGTAAGAGCAACCTCAAAAGCTCTCAAATTAAGGTATTACTGTGGTTATAATTTGCACTGAGCTTCTGGGAACTCATCAAGTGAATTCCCAGGCCTAGTTCTCAAATCCTGGCTACAGCTGTGAACCCGGATTAACATTGCCTCAAAAAGTGGTCCTGTTATTTCCATTTTAAATCCCTTACCAATTTTGCACCTTGTGTAAGCTTTGCATCAGGATTTATGCTCAAATAAAGCTCTAAGTATTACAGACCAGCAAAGCATTCAATGTTTTTTAATTACTTAAACTAAACATAATATTTAAAGCAGGAAGCATGTACTTCCCTTAACAGGTGTGTGTCACCTCCTATAAAGTTTGAAATGGGGACACAAATTTTGGTAATCATAACACTTTATTTAGTACATAAGAAAGAGTAGTGATTTTAAATTTGACAAAGTGGTGTCAAAGTTCACATCGGGGGTATTAGAGGTCAATCTGTGTACATCCCATATAGTTTTAGCATTGGTTCTTTTAAGCAAGTTTGGTGGTCATAGCATCGATTTGTAGAAGATAATGTTCTATTGATTTTGACAAAAATTGAGTTTAAAGGTAATACCAGGGATTTCATACAGGACAATCTGTGTATCCTCATAACGGTCTCAGCCCGGTGGTTCTTTTGAGCAAGTTTGGTGGTCACTCAGACCTATATTTGCAAAAGTAATTGGTTTATAGAAGTGACAAAATGGTTATCAAATTCATGTACAGGGCTATACCAGGGTATGGTTCTTTTGAGCAATTTTAGAATTGTGGACAGAGGACTCCAAAAAAAATAGGGGTGCTTTTGGGTGAGAGAAATGCCCCAAAATGCCCCAAAAAGGGCTTTTGTGGGTGACAAATTCAAAAACAATGGGGTGTCTTTTTAGAACATTCACCAAATAAAATTCACCAAAAATAGGGGTCTTGTGCAAAAATTTTCAAATTTTCCCAACAAAATAGGGGCTTGGGGTGATGACAGTGGTACGATTTTCAAAAATATGTGTCTTTGGGTGACATTTTCAAAATATATGGGGGTCTTTGGGGACAGTATGCTGAAAATGGGGGGTATTAACAGCTTACATACAGTCACCTCACAAGATTGGGAGTGCCCCGCCCTTTCTTTGTGTCTCTTTAACAGGTAACATAACACAACTAACATGTCTCAATTTTGCAAGTGCAGAGTTTTTGTTTAGTTTCTAATTTCATATTTTAGATATACAGTGATTCTAAATGAAATACAATATTCTTGTTGATTTACTTTTAATACACTCACATTTATTAACATTATTTATTTATTAACATTATTTATTTCTATTTGGATTCATAGATTTTTTTTTCTAGTCCACTGTGGCTCACTGTCTCAGTAATAATGAACAGATTAAAACCATTGAATTGTTCACCATACTGTAGAATGCCCCTTTAAAATGTAATCTTTCACCTCTATTGGCCAGTCACATGAACATTAATGCACAGTACCTGCAATCCGATCCCTCTCTCTGTTGTGTATCATGTTACGTAAATGAAATACAAACATTTAATACACTACAGGCTCTCCCAAAAAAATTGCTCCCATGCATTACATACCCATTAAAAAAAAACAAATATTAAAAATACAAACCACAAGTTTTTAATTTTTTCTCCTATGGAGGGTAAGTTTAGTGATATGGTCATGCTATTTTTGTGAAGTTTGATTGTTCTGTTATGGATTTACAGTGGCATAACAACTGGGGCAGGGGGGAAGTTGCCCTCTGGCAGTGGCATAGCCAGGTGGGGGCAGGGGGGCAGATGCCCCCTCTGAAAACATTTTCATGGGGGAAATCGGGAAATCAAACACAGATATTCATGTTAAATCAGCCCTTTTTGGATTCTTTTGCCCTGCGACCGGGAAATTTTTGCTTGTGATCGGGACATTTGTTGCACCTACCGGGAAATTGCCCCCTTGGAACTACCGGGCTGGCTACGTGCCTGCCCTCTGGCTCAAAAAAAGCGGGATGATACGGGTCAAAATATGCATTTTCATCCCTCAACTTCATGGAATTTTGACCAATTTCAGCCTAAATTAAATGAAAGTGAATTCCTCATTTTTTGTGCTCTACGCAAGGATTTCACCAGGTTCAGACTTAATTGGAGCAAATCACTGGAATGATTTATGAATTGCCCCATGACAAGAAGACTTTGGAATTTTGTCCCCTCTGGCAGTGGCGTATCGGGCCTGCCCACTCTGAGGGGGCAAATTTCCCAAAGTCGTCAGGGGGGCAACCTGCCCCCCCCCCCCCCCCCCCCCCCCCCCCCCCCCCCCAAAAAAAAAAAAAAAAAAAAACAGATATTCATGTTAAATCAGCCCCTTTTGGGATTCTTTTGCCCTGCGACCGGGAAATTTTTGCTTGTGATCGGGACATTTGTTGCACCTACCGGGAAATTGCCCCCTTGGAACTACAGGGCTGGCTACGTGGCCTGACCTCTGGCTCAAAAAAAACCGGGATGAATAGGTCAAAAAATTGCATTTTTCATCCCTCAACTTCATGGAATTTGCCAATTTCCGCTAAAATTAAATTAAAGTGAATTCCTCATTTTTGTGTCGCGCGAGGATTTCACCAGATTCAGACTTAATGGCAACTTCTTAACCCCTTTTCTAGCCAAATCCACTGAATGATTTATGAATTGCCAAATGACAAGAAGACTTTGGAATTTTTGTCCCTATGGCGTGGCATTTGAGGGGGCAATTCCCAGTCTTGGGAAGTTTTCCCTCTCACGGGGGTCAAAAGGCCAATTTTTCCAGTCAGAGGGTAAAAAACGGCGATTTAGCATGATTTTTTGAAATTTTTTCCCGCCAAAGTATCAGGGGGGCAACCTGCCCCCTCCCCCCCCCCCCCCCCCCGCCTGCATGTTCGCAACTGACCTTGGAGTAGTGTGTGCTTTGGTCCCCCACTGATGGATTATATTGAGTTAACAACAATGCGACACCGAAAGTGGAGTTTTGTACTAAACATATAGGCCATGGCCACAAAGTTGTTTGTGTTGAATGCATGGGTTTAAAGTACCAACAGGGGAAAATATCTTATCTAGAACAAAATAAATATTTCATAATAACGTTATCTTGAACTAATAAAGAATTAACCAAATTGGCAGTTATTGAAAAATGAACTCATTCCATGAGCTTCCATGGTAGTTGTTTCTGATAAAGCACTCTTCTTTCATTGGGTAGCTGGCAGCAAATCCTGGCCTTATTGAAGTATTTAGCTTGACAGACTGCTACTGAACTTAAAATAGTTAATACCAAGAAATGACATAACCTGCTTTTTTGCAGGGGGCAAAGGGGGAGGCACATATATTTTCAGGGAGAAGCATATATTAACCGGGATATTAACCCTTATGCTCCATGTGTTTCTAGCCTATTTCCCAGGAGGGAGTGAAGAAATAAGGGGAGAGGGGAAAGAGAAAAGTTGGAAACTCTGGTAGGTCTCGAACCAGGGACCCTTGGGGCCGGGCTTGGGGCCCCACTCCCATGACCGGGGATATCACGCTACGGCGGTGTCGCTGACCCGGCCAGCAATTTCGTGCCCATATGTGTCTTCGTTTGATGACGTCATTGCTGCATCCGGGACTTAGTGCATTTTTCTCACTCGGTGCATTGGGTTTTTGCTGTTTGGTGGCATTAGGGTTAGAGTTTGTTAGTACAGTTTATAGTCCTTTGTTATTTTCACTGTAATTGGTGCATGTGCAAAAAGTTATTAATTCCACAGGGGGCAAATGGGAAAAAAGAGGGGAAAAGATTCCCCACAGGGGGGAAGCTGGTTATGGAATGCATGCCCAACAGATACAAACTTAAATTCTCTAGAAGCCTGAAGAAAATGTTCTCTTTTGTATGTTATTAAAGAATTTTTAGCAACTTCCTTTCAGTTCTGTAGTATTTTTATTTTTTTCATCTACTAGTGGGGAGCAATTTTTTAGACGTCCTGTTTAACATAATGGCAAACCTGCTCAATCATCTGACTAATTCATTCTTCCCAATAGACTCCCAATGGCTGTACAATTTTACAACATTAAACAGGAACCTTAGCAAACAATGCAAGTTTGAGGCAAACATCATGAATAATATAGCCACTATGATTTACATGCATGGATGGAATTTTGTCTGGCAAATCAGTCCAATAAATCCAGACATGCATATAATTTGCCATACATTAATTTGCAAGTTTGATGTTGACTACATTCGGTATATTTTTATTATACTACATGCTCCACAGGGCTACCGTATATTGTCACCTGCAGCTACCTGCTGATTATGCAGTGAACAAAATGGAGTCAAAGGTCACATATGTGTCATTAGGTGTCAAGTTGCACCCGTGTCAGATGAAGGCTCAGGTCAGAGGTTCTTGTGACCATGTATGAACTTAATCTGTTACTGCATTTGTGAGAAATGAGCAATTGTATAACACCAAAGTATGGAATATGACTTTTATTACAAAATCACCCATTATGAGAGGGGTGTTTCGAAACATCATACCTCGAAACAACAGACCTCGAAACATCAGACCCGGAAGTAAATTCACTTCCGGGTCTGCTGTTTCGAGGTCTGATGTTTCGAAACAGCCGGGGGGATGTTTCGAAACATCAGACCTCAAAACAACAGTCCTCAGACCCGGAAGTGAATTTACTTCCGGGTCTGATGTTTTTCGAGGTCTGAGGTCTGTTGTTTCGAGGTATGTTTCGAAACACCTGGGGGATGTCTCGAAACAACAGACCTCAGACCCGGAAGTGAAATTACTTCTGGGTCGGATGTTTCGAGGTCTGATGTTTTGAAACATCCCCCCGGGTGTTTCGAAACACCAGACTTCGAAACATCAGACCTCAGACCCGGAAGTAACTTCAAAATGGGAGGAAATCTAATTTTCTCTACTAAGAGGCGGACACACGCTTCCTTAAAACATGGGGAGACTGGCCATGGACTTGTTGACAAGTTACCCTTCTGTTTGAGAAGTTTTGTAAGCTAAAAAAAATATGGGGAAAAAAAAGCAGACACAAAACAAATCCAGCTATTCTCCACACGGGAGCCGTGACAAGGGGAGATTGCCCTGGACTTGGACCTCGACTTGGACCAAATGGAAGTGAATCTACTATTCATTAGAAAACATGTCTTGAAAACTAAATACTCCAAAGTTACATGCCTCCCTCCCTCCCTCCCTCCCGCACCCACACCCACACCATTTTGTAAAACGGTTGGTCATGAATTATGAAGTTTACCACTTACCAATTTCAAATTGTTTCTATTAAATTTGCATGGGAAAATGTGTCTTGGAAAGCGAACGTTGCAAAGGTTTTGCCCGTAAAGGGAGGACACCTCCTCCCGCACCTCCGGCCATATCGTATCTTTCGACTGGTCGGCCCCCCTCAATTTAGCGGCAGAAAAACCAGGGCAAACTCCCCCGTGTCACGGCATGGAGAGGGTCAACTTGAATTTCAAAAATCAGACCCAGAAGTGAAATGTTGACTTCGGGAAAAAATCACTTCCGGGTCTGAGGTCTGTTGTTTCGAGGTCTGCTGTTTCGAAACACCCGGGGGGGATGTTTCAAAACATCAGACCTCGAAACATCAGACCCGGAAGTAATTTCACTTCCGGGTCTGAGGTCTGTTGTTTCGAGACATCCCCCGGGTGCCTCGAAACATCAGACCCGGAAGTAAAATGTTGACTTCGGCAAAAAAAAAATCACTTCCGGGTCTGAGGTCTGTTGTTTCGAGGTCTGTTGTTTCGAGACATCCCCGCCCCGGGTGTTTCGAAACATCAGACCTCAAAACAGCAGACCCGGAAGTGAATTTACTTCCGGGTCTGATGTTTCGAGGTCTGAGGTCTGTTGTTTCGAGGTCTGATGTTTTGAAACACCCTTTATGAGAGATCAAATATCCACAGATCAAAAGTCTTGCCTGATCAAGTGTCCTTTGATGAAGGTGTCATGAACCATATAACCAAAGGCAAACACTCAAATAATCAAAACATACACACTCCCACACATGATGCAATTGACACACACACACACCGGGGTAAGGGGCACTGACATTTCAGCTTTCCAGCCTGCAAATTTCTCAAAATTTCAGTTCCCAAGCCCCTGTGTTTGGAGACAAAATCAGTTTACAAGCCCCAAAAAATTTGGAAATCGGGACCGCACATCCCTACCTGAAAAAAGTTGAGTGCCCCCCCCCCCCGACACACATGCACACACACAAAAAAGCTAACCCAAAATGAAAAACAAAACAAGACATACCAAAATCTCAGTTCTAGAAAAATTGTGGTTGTAGTCAGGTAGCCATGGTCCAACTTATGGCCTGACCGTAAAATTGAGTACGGACACAATTTTTCTGCTGAAAATGATAGATAAGGGTGTGTAGAATAAGAATCTGCCGGGTGCCACCTGGGCATCCTTGAGCATTTTAAGAAATCCAAGATGGCGTTGCCATAAATGATAATTATCTATTCAACCCTATATTATCAAACTATGGAGTTACTAGATATACTATAGGACCCAATGAACAAATGCATGGCACTTGTAACATTGAGTCATACTCCAAATTCAAAATGGAAGCCAAATCTAATAATTTTAAAATATGCCATATAACAGCAAATACCTGCGATAAAAAATAAACATGAAGCACTTAAATTATGTTGTTAGACACAATGAACGTATTTATGATACTTTTAAAGTTGTAACATGACGCCAATCAATATGGCAGCCAAAAACTTGAATATCTTCAAAAAATACTTGGCACAAATGTCTAAATATTACCTTCAAGTATAAATTATTGTGTCAATGAAACAATTAGAAATGTACCTATGATCATAACCAAGTGATACCAGGTAATCCGGATAAATAAAAATGGGTCAAATTATAAATTGAGTGCAATATATGTTAAAAAATATTTTTAACAACTTTGCACCATATTAGTTTTATTTCGATTTTGGCGCATTTAAAACAAATTGAAATGTATGTTGTACATCGGTTAGGATCAAATGTACATTTCTAATGTCATTGACACATTGATTTCGATTTGAAGGCTGTAATACTTATAAATTTGTGCCAAGTATTTTTTGAAGATGTTCCGGTTTTGGCTGCCATATTGATTGACGTCATGTTACAATTTTAAAAGTATCAGAAATACATTTAATTGTGTCTAGCAACATAACCTAAGTACTTCTCGTCTATTTTTATCGCAGGTATTTGCTGTTATATGGCATATTTTAAAATTATTGCATTTGGCTTCCATTTTGAATTTGAAGTATGACTTAATGTTACAAGTGCCATACACTTGTTCATTGGATCCTATAGTATATCTAGTAACTCCATAGTTTGATAATATAAGGTTGAATAGATAATTATCATTTATGGCGACGCCATCTTGGATTTCTCAAAATGCTCAAGGATGCCCAGGTGGCACCCGGCAGATTCTTATTCTACAGACCCTAATCTATCATTTTCAGCAAAAAAAATTGTGTCCATACTCAACTTTACGGTCACATGAAGGTTCTACCCGACTATTGCTTCTCTTTAATCTGTAAATGTTTTTCCTTTCACTGTTGCAAAAAATAGATTTTCACACAGACACAAAGATTTATTGCATCCATGTATCATAAATACAACTTTTATTAGCTTTTATGTAAACAACATAGTTTACATGAAGTTCATTTCACTTCCCAGTCTAGAGTAATGACAGATTGGTGGAGTTTGAACATTTGTTTTCAATACAAATGTAGAATGTGAAGTGCAATATCCTGGCAGAATGTGCCGTACAGACAAACATCGAACATAGGCAGACATAATCTAGTGCTTCAATGATTACCCAATGGCTTAATGGTTGTAGGGTCAAGCCCATTAATTTTACAAACATTGGGCAAAGATGTGTCACACAGACAAGTATACTCGTGTGACTTTTCCTTTGTTAAAAGTAGACACACAAGTAGCAAAATTAGATGCACAAGTCATGACAGAATAAAATAATACAAAACAAATGGAGTCACACAGGTATACCTCAGTTAGCACAGACACACACACATTGAATTGATTGTTGAATATTGTAACCCAGAGGGTGTATTGAGTCAATCCCACAATGCACCAGTTTTGGGAAATATCACCTCAATAGGTCATGTGATCCCACAAAAATCCTATTCTTAACACATAAAAACCCGGACTTTTACGCCCATTTTAGCCTACAAAGCGATAGTACTTAGGGAATTTTTTTGCATGTCATGAAATGTCTTGTTGTTCTTGAACTATTGGAACACTTTTTATCCCTAAGTACTGACGTGTGTTTAGTACAGTACATGCAGTATAGGCACATTGCAATGCATCATGGGATTGATTCAAAACACCCTCTGATTGTAACCCAAGATCACTGTACAACAATCAAACCTCATGCACTCAACATGCCAAAACCTAAGCATGCCTTTCAAAACTGCTTCAGTTCTTTATGAAATTATGAAATTATGGGGTGTTGTTCATGGCAAACAGTCAAAAAACTATGTCGTAAATGAAATATAATTTGTAGTGTCTCTATGAAACTCTTTGATATCACTATGTAAATGACATCCATATACCTTTTGCATAGTTATTATATACCACAATGCATCATGATGGATGTTCATCAGGATTTCCTAACAGAGGTCTTCCACCTTTTGGATTAGCGGCCATCTTGCCGGGAATGGTAAAGTCCATTCCAAATTTCTGGAGATTTTCTAAATCTAAACAATGACATGCATGTTGGATATATATGTATGTATAAAAGTATGGGTCACACTTTGAATAGCACAAGTACTTTGAGGTTGGGTATTAAATTGATCTGAATGAGGAATACTACGATTAAAACACCTTTTGTTGTAGGTTATGCATGAGTGAGGTGAAAGATCTCTATCAAACTGAAATTGGACTGATGAAACATTGCTGAAAAATATCAGCCTGTTCATAAGCACTTGTTAATCTGTTTGAAGAAACACTAATCACCCTAAAAAATAACCATATAAGTTGACTTGTGTAAATAGTTATGTGCAAGATTGATGCTCATTATAATACAATGCTGAAAAATAGTGAAATGCAACTGATCCCACCCACCTCTGAACCGTGACTGAAAAATTTTCATTGTTACTATTTTCCTTTGTTCCCACAAATTTAAGAGATTTTCAGTGTTACTGTGATTTTCAGTGGATTTTTTCAGTGTTATAGTTTCAAAGTGTGTATACTACAAATATTTAACTTGTATTTATGCTTACTTTTGTATATTGAAAAATTGGTCCGCTTTCAACAGCGAGTAGGTAAGATTTTGCCACCATAATTTACTTCAAATACAACGTTTTATCATCAAAATGTGTCACAAGGAGGGGGAGACAATCACATATGAAATGGATATAGGTGTAAGGCTGGCGCTTCCAATCCCAGGGGTATTTGGTAACGGAGGACTCAAATAAATAGCCAAAATGCCCCAACATTTTCAAAAAAATGGGGTCTTTTTAGAAACTACTCACCCAAAATAGGAGTCATTGGATGAAAATATTCAAAGTTTTTCCCCAAAATAAGGATTCTCGAGTGACAGTGGTAAATTTTTAAAAAAATGGGGTCTTTGGGTGACATTTTCAAAATATACGGGGTCTTTTGGTGACAACGATGTTGAAAATGGGTGTTATGCTCGATTAAAAAAAGTTATGCAGACAACCTGCAGCTTCCTCCTGGCTGAGAGCCTGAAGTTATTCCAACTTACCGGAATTATTTGACCGCAGACTCCCACTGGCTCATGTCGAGTATAGCAGAAAAAGTCGCCATCTTTATTTAAGAGAAACAAAAACAAAAAATTGGAATTTGACAGTAGAAATGGCTAAATGACCTTTGGCAGTTCACTATTATCAGTGTTATTGTAAATATGTTAATGATAACAAACCAGACTGAAACAGAGAGCATGTTTGTATAAGTAGATGACAAGCCGGATATGTTTACTAGACTTTTACTGCAGTAACCAACTAGAATTTCGCGGCTCTCAGCTTTCGTGCTCACTATATTAAGAGAATGTAAGCTGTGCCGCTCCGTGACATTTGACCTTGGCATATTACCTTTGACCTCATCAACCTATGAGCGATCCCTTGGTACACCTATAACACAAGTTTGGTTCCAATTGAACTTCAACTTTTCAATTTAGGTCAATTTTACATTTAAAATTATATATAAATATACCTAACACATAAAGATATAGTGGTGAAAATAAGAACTATCCGATAGGAACGTGGCGCAGTGCCACGCCCTACTCTAGTCAGTCTATGGTTGAAATTATGCGGGTTTGTAGGTTGACAACCCGACGCAAAGTGAAGGTATAAAGTCCTTAAACTACGCTTCGCAAACGAAAAATGACAAAACTACAGCCCAGGGACGATAAATGACATTTAACAGATTTACACAAGGTTCAGGACGACACATAAGCTATCTGACGCAAAATGCGACAAATACGGGAGCTAAATCGGGACGTTACCGCACTGGGTCGACCCAATACGAAAAGAGGAAGAGGAATTGTTGGTATGACGTCACTTGGTGAGGTGGATCTTCATACAGGGTGATCGACATGAATATATTTATGTGGGAATATATTTTTCATGGGAGGGTCTGCTCTGCCTAAAAATAATGCAATATATTTTTTGTTACATCAACATCGGATTGAAGGTAAGCAGAATCCTTTATGAGTCTGACAGAATAAAATAATACAAAACAAATGGAGCCCACAGGTAATACCTAGTGTTAGCACAGACACACACACATTGAATTGATTGTTGAATAACCCAAGATCACTGTACAATCAAACTCATGCACTCACAGCCAAAACCTAAGCATCCTTTCAAAACTGCTTCTTCTTCTGAATTATGGGGTGTTGTTTTCATGGCAAATCATCAAAAAACTATGTCTTAAAGAAAAATAATTGTAGTGTCTCTAGGAACCTCTTGATATCACTAGGAATGACATCCATATACCTTTTGCATAGTTTTATATACCACAATGCATCATGATGGATGTTCTCCGGATTTCCTAATAGGTCCTTCCACCTTTGGGTAGCGGCCAGCTTTCGGGATGGTAAAGTCCATTCCAAATTTCTGGAGATTTTCTAAAGCTAACTATGACATGCATGTTGGATATATATGTATGTAAACACGTATGGGTACACTTGAACGCCAATTCACTTTGAGGTAGGGTATTACATTGATCTGAATGAGGAATACTACGACTAAAACACCTTTGTGTAGGGTTATGCATGAGTGAGGTGAAAGATCTCTATCAAACTGAAATGGACTGAGGAAAACAGGCTGAAAAATATCAGCCTGTTCATAAGCACTTGTTAATCTGTTTGAAGAAACACAATCACCCTAAAAAATAACCATATAAGGTTGCTTGTGTAATAGTTATGTGCAGATTTGATGCTCTATAATACAATTCTGACAAATAGTGAAATGCACTGATCCCACCCACCTCTGAACCGTGAACTGAAAATCTTTTCATTGTTACTATTTCCTTTGTTCCCACAAATTTAAAAGATTTTCATGTTACTGTGATTTTCAGTGGATTTTTTCAGTGTTATAGTTTTCATAGTGTGTGATATAAAATATTTTAACTTGTATTTATCTTACGTTTGTATATTGAAAAATTGGTCCGCTTTTCAACAGGGAGTAGGTACGATTTGCCACCATAATTTCTTCAACAAACAACGTTTTTCAACAAAATGTGTCACAAGAGGGGGGTCCATCACATTATGAAATGGATATGGTGTAAGGCTGGCGCTTCCAATCCCAGGGTCTTGTTACCGCGAGACCAATAACTAGCCAAAATGCCCCACATTTTCAAAAAGATGGGGGTCTTTTTAGAATTACTCACCCAAAATACGGATCCTTGGAGAAAATATTCAAAGTTTTTCCCCAAATCAGGATTCTCGAGTGACAGTGGTAAATTTTAAAAAAAATGGGGTCTTTGGGTGACATTTGCAAAATATACGGGGTCTTTTGGTGACAACGATGTTGAAAATGGGTGTTATGCTCGATTAAAAAAAGTTATGCAGACAACCTGCAGCTTCCTCCTGGCTGAGAGCCTGAAGTTATTCCAACTTACCGGAATTATTTGACCGCAGACTCCCACTGGCTCATGTCGAGTATAGCAGAAAAAGTCGCCATCTTTATTTAAGAGAAACAAAAACAAAAAATTGGAATTTGACAGTAGAAATGGCTAAATGACCTTTGGCAGTTCACTATTATCAGTGTTATTGTAAATATGTTAATGATAACAAAACCAGACTGAAACAGAGAGCATGTTTGTATAAGTAGATGACAAGCCGGATATGTTTACTAGACTTTTACTGCAGTAACCAACTAGAATTTCGCGGCTCTCAGCTTTCGTGCTCACTATATTAAGAGAATGTAAGCTGTGCCGCTCCGTGACATTTGACCTTGGCATATTACCTTTGACCTCATCAACCTATGAGCGATCCCTTGGTACACCTATAACACAAGTTTGGTTCCAATTGAACTTCAACTTTTCAATTTAGGTCAATTTTACATTTTTAGCATATTTTCCAACTTTACCTCACATGACCTTTGACCTAGAGATATGACCTTTGACCTCATCAATATATGAGGGATCCCATGGTGCACCATTGACACAAGTTTGGTTCCAATTGAACTTCAACTTTTCAATTGAGGTCAATTTAAAAAAAAAATTAACATTTTAGTGACACATACACACATACATACACACAGACATACACACAGACACACGCACAACGGATTGCTAAGTGGTCCTGCAGCTATAGCTGGCGGCCCACAAAAACTGCAGTCTCAGAATATTAAAGCAATACATTAGATACTTACCAATAGGAATAGTCTTGCCTTCAATTTTGTCAGTCCAACCTGCAAAATACCTAGAAAAAAAACCCATTGATAATAAATGTTTTTTTTTTCTTTTTGCCAACAAACTGTACAGGTCATGGTGAGCAATATTACACTTCAGAATCTTGAACTTTTGCATGGAAATGCTTTTTTGATCTCAAGTTGGAATTTTTTATACGCACCTATAAAAATTCCAGTATCAGAGAAAATGTACCGTTTTGTCTTTGATACATTGAATTTAAGCCAACCACTTGCAGGTTATGTTAGCACATCCATGCCAGTAACAAAAATACCAATATATATATGTTTTTTCCTGATGTTCAGGATCAGCAAGTCGCTGCTTAATCTCGTATTACGTGCCTATTGTGACCTTTGACTCTGTAATTGTAGATCACAGGGAGAGGTTATCATTAACCTCATTTTTAATCAAGGCAAACACATTCGTTTAACTGTTATACTTCCTGCCATTGAAATCAGAGCAGTGACAATACCTGTTCCGATGTATTATGTGTGTATCACAAACTATCCTAGATTGAAATAAATTTTGCACAAATTTGCTAGCAGACATCAGTGACATACTTTTCTGATACACTTATGAATTTTATTCCATGAAGGATTGCCAACAGACGTGTCAAATTCATAAATTTGGAAAGACGATTATCCTAGTTACATTACTGTTTTTTGTGCAAAACAGACCCTAAAGCATTTTAAAGCCGTCTTGAAAATACCATAAAAATCGTCATTGCTTGACAAATACGGCATCTTAAAGGTGCAGAGAGATTTCACGTCTTAGATATATTTTATGTGATTTGTAGTGATATGATTTAATATAGAATAGACGCTCAAAGATCCTACCTTTATTTCGGTTACCGAAATAATTAAAATGAAAACAAAAGGCTGATTTTATATGCTATATTTCATAGAAACATAGCAGAATTGTATGCTCCTCTACGAAATTAGGAATTTCACAAATTTTGTACCAAGGAAGAAACACTTCTCGGCTTAATCATTACAGATGGAGAGATTTTTGATATAAAGCTTTACACCAGTGCAAAATCAGAAAGGGTCCATTTTTGGGGAAACCTGTTATTTGAAATCTGTATCGTTGCACCTTTAAGCTTAGCCCACTTACAGGGGGATCTATACAATTTGCAATATGACAGTACAAAAAATGGATTTGATGAAAAAAGGGCGGGATGATTTGTTTACATTGAGAAATGGCCGGATAGTGGCGTTTAGAAGAAATTGCTTGTAAGTGCAATACCAAAAGGCCAATTCCATTTCTTTTTAATTTGGAATGCTCATCTGGTAGCATGTGAAATACATTTATTTTTTTTAAATGGGAGTATATCTGAATAATTTAAGTATAATCTTCTACCATAACAATAGGTCACAGAGAAAAGAGATCATCATTTTTAACCTAGGAAAAACAAAAAAAGGATCACCTTTGAGCATATTTTCGATTTGACCACTTTGATTTCTTGATCAAATAACCATATCCCATTTTTCTTGCGGCATCTGGAAAAAGTGCTTTTAAACTGTCTGAAAATACATAGTTAAATATTAAGAAAGAGATGAAATTTCTTATTACATGGTAGACTGTTAGTTTCTCCAAACTAAGTGGAATATTGGGGACAAGAATTTGATTTCAATTTACTCCGCGCTCATAATTCACATCCGATTGCAAATTACTAGCTTTGGGCAACTATAGAGAATCTTGTGTTGCGGTCTGAACCTTGGGTGAGTTTGGTGATTCGAACTAAAAAATTCTGGTCACCATATGTTCAAATTTGGTTATTTGGTGATTATATTGTACGTTGGTTGTGATATTGTTTATTTCCTTTGAGAGTTTTTAATGTGCAAGAAACATGCTCAAATTTGCCATTTTCCCATAGACAATGTTTATAAGTGAAGTTAGTGGGTGTAAACCTTGCTTCTATAAGCAAAATATCTGTATCACAGTGCCCCACAGACCACTATGTTGTAATTTCTACGAACAGACAGAAACTTATTCTAGAGCTAGATCGATTTGACATTAGATTAGGCAATATCCGATGCTGTGGATCACAAAATGCCCCCGTTTGTAACCCCCCCCCCCCCCCATACAGAAGAGGAAAATGATGGATTTTGGTTTGGCAAAAATCAGTGACTTTGGGGCCAAAAAATCATCAAATTTTGGTAAGATTTTGGCAATTTTGGAGATTTCCACAATTTTTCACATAATAATTAATTTTTGCCACCAAACATTTCAATTCCCCCCCCCAAAAAAAAGAAGTATGGACCGTATGCCAATGGGCCACTGTTTCAATCCAAAAGTTTGAGATAAATCAATTTTTTTGGATTTGATGCAGTAACACCTCATGTGTATGATACAGAGTTACTTACAGATACTACATAATAAAATTCCCGATCCAGAGGATTTTATTAACAAATGTTGTGATTTTCCAATGAGGGACATCATATGTAGAGCTTCACATACTGACTAGTATGCGGGAAAAGCATAACAAAAACAAAACAACCCAACAAAAAAACTACAAAATCTCTGAGTCGGTCTTAAGTAATCGCAAAAACCAAGTAAACAAAAGATAGCTTGAACAAATAGGAACAATAAATGTTGTTATTTAGAAGAGCTAGGATTAATGTTATGGAATATCTTCATCTTATAATTGACTGAACTAGATAATAACAACTTTGTAATCTTTTTGAAGATCTAGAATAATCTGCCTTATCCTAGTGATGTACTGATTTGATCCGTATATCGGTTCTGGTACCGATATAAGCAGGTGGATCGGTATCGTGATCCCAGAAAAATCTCCCCTTTCTTACTGAGCGATTGATGGATTGTGTACGTCGTGGCATTCTCCATATATCCACACATTCTGGCATTCCAAACACAGTATAAACATTCAGTTCCTTAAGAAAACATCCCACTTTATTGTTCTAAAATCCAAAATTTCTTGGTGCATGTATATGGGGATTACAAGATGAATCTTTTTTTTATCATGGGCGGATCATATTTTTGTTCATGAACATTTGCTGAATTTTGAAAGTAGACAACAATACGACTTCTTAACCCTAAAAGAGCGGGCTTTTTGGACCCATCTCACCCTGGAGGGTGGGGGGGGGGGAGGGGGGTGATCTGCCCCCCCCCCAGTATTCGGAAAAGGATTGAGAACATCATATGTGTCGGTACCAATGGGATATATGACCCTCCCGGCCAATGGAACCAAGAAAAGTTTACAAACATACCTTGTCTACCCCAAAATCTACAAAAATCGCCAAAAATTCATGGTTTTTCGCCATTTTTTCAAACAAAAGTTTGATTTTTTGGCCATGATGTATTATGTCAGTCACAGTATGCGCAAACCATGCTCTTACTACAAATAATAAAATTAAATAAGATTTATAAAACATAGTGTTTAGTGTAACTGTATCCTAGCACAAACAAAAAATGGATTCTTTTGCTTTTGCTGTGTAATCAACTGGGAAATAGCTTTTCTTAACGCACGCAATGCACGATAGTAACGCCGCGTCATAACCGTAGGTTTGATTTTTTCAAAATGGTCTTTAAAATTGAGCGAAAGGATTCAAAGAAAAAACTCATGCAGTTTCGGCATGAAAAAATAACAAATAGGTGAGATACGACAAAAAATCCGGGGGGCGGATCCGCCTTTAGTGTAAATTGTGTTTGTATATTATGATGAGGTTGTAAATTCTTACACGTGGTCATTCAAAAAACATCGGTATCAGATCGGTATCGGGCCAATCGGTTTATGAAAAATATAGGTACGGCCCTTATCACGATAATAAAACTAGATCGCGAATCACTACCTTATCCATATTTAAATCCTATGCTACGTGTATACCTTAATATTTTTTTTTTTTTTTATAGTGCGACTAAGTCAGCATTGATGCAACGGATATGGTTTTCCCATTGTCTAACTTCTCCAGTACCTCTGAAAGACAAGAATACAACATTAGAATAGAATATCAAAGTGCAATAACGACGTAATTCACACACTACAGCTGTTTGAAGACTCATTTACTAGATAAAACCATAATAAAAACAATATAACTCAAGAGTGACCCGTTTTGACAACCCAATTTTCATTATTTAATTCCACCAGCTAGGCACTGATTTGGCCAAAATTCTCCTAACAACACCCATTATTTATTATGTTTTTGTTGTTCTGCCAAGGCGTTTGAAATGTGGTCCTTTGCCTATCAATGCCACTTGATAAACCACGGTTGTTTGTATTCTGTATTATATTTGTTCTTTGGATTGGTTTCTTACCTTGTAAATCCTTTTGTGGGACCATTAGTTCATTGCAAGTTACAAGGTGCTTGTTCGGATTTAGGTCTATTGTATTTCTCTACTTGATAATAGAGCCTCATGGCACTTGCACATACGCTCAATCAAGTACAGGTGGGAAACAAACTTGCAGTTTTGATGGTAAAGGCAATAATGCCACATTGCAAAGCCTATTCAACACTGTGCTAACATTGATGGTTCAAAACACACAGAAATTCAGCATTTTTTTTGTTTATATCTTGGCAATGGAAATGGATCTGCGGGCTCAAATTTCAGGATGACACTGAGAAAACTACAGCCTTTCATCTGATATCAAAATTGATCCTACTCCCAGGTAAATCAGGGGGATCCCAAGGCGATCGGAACACGCACCTTTAAACTAGAATTTTACCTCAAAAGCTAACCGTAAGCCCAATACTACCCTTAAAGCAATAATAGCACATGAAGAGTGACCCCAATTTTCAAAATTTGAGATTTTTTGCATAGTTGTGTTGGTAATTGTCAAGTAAACTATACCTGCAAATGGTAATACTCAAAAAAGCATATTTGTCATAAAAGAAGCGATTTTGTAATTAGAATCAAGATCCCAGATTGTGATAACGGCAGAGCTGGAAACACCAAATTTCTGTCCGTCCATTTTAAAATAGTGTCACCTCATGAAAATGACCTCTAACTTGATTTGCCTGAAACAACAGAACAACTAATAGATGAGTGTGGACACTTACATGGTGCTATTTCCTGGCTATTTCACATTGGAAGGCCGTTTCCAGCTGCCGTTGAATTATTTTCGGAGATCTCCAACATTCTAATTACAAAATTTCTTTTGCGACACATAGACATATTTGAGCTTTACCATTCACAAGTATAGTTTACTATACTTCGTCCAGCCTAAACTAAGGAGTGAGTCATAGATTTCACGTACGCAGTCTTAAACGTGCAAATCGCAGTAAGCCGCAGCTGTAATCGCGCACATACAAAGTCGGCATGTGCGATACACATGCACAATAGCTATGACATCACTACTTAGCTCAGGCCGGATGAAGCATACCCAATTGCCAATGCAAATGCAATGGAAAATTGGGGCTGCTCTTCAAAAAAATGTGATATTATTGCTAAATTTAAAGAACTCACTTACAGTTAAGTTGCTGAAAATCAAATAAAACTTGCCAAAAATGAAAGATAGAACACTGATCAGAAAGCAAAATTATAGAACAACACTCTAACCGGTACTGTCTTTGCCACTAATCCAATGCTATCTTCAGGAGATAGCAAAATCAGAAGAGTTTCTTTCCATCTGGATCTACATGCAAGCAAGATAATATCCAAAATATAATCATGCAGACCTTATCCAATGGAAAGAATAATATTGAAAATATCAAGAGATCTTCAGGTCCACACCACTAAATACAAAGGGTAAATAGTTTATCTAGCAAATGATGTCAGACCAAATGTTGAAATTGGGCTGGTGGGTCTGGTCTAAATTGAATAATTTAGAAAAGTTGAGCTAATATCATAAAGCTGGAAAGGTAATTTGGAGACTGGCCAGGGCCAGAAAAAAACATTGCTTGGTATTTTATAAGATTTCTGTACCTCTTAATGCAGGGACAATCTGAGGAAATAGTTACAACATATGAGGATGCTATACCTTATGCGGAAAGAGTTCCATGTACCCCTCTTTAAAATTTTACAGGAAACAAATTATTTTTTATTTATGGCCCTACACTAACAAATACCCTAACCCTAAGGCCAAAAATAAAAAAGAATTTGTTCCATGTACAAATTCAAAGAGGGGTACACATGAAACTCTTACCCCTTATGCCCATCTGGCAGTCAAATTTTCTCAAAAGTTTACTTGTCAACCCTGGCAAATTTTGTTTTTACAAGTGAGATGATAAAATATGGGGTTCATGTAACCAGTTGCTTCATAGCTGAGAAAATGGCACTTCATAAGATGTCTTTTACTACATAAGGGAGCGCACCACTAATGACCTCCCATAGGAACACACGCAATAAAGCTCTTTTTCTGAAGATTTTGTCTAAGCCTTGCACTTTTTTAGCCGACTTGCATTATTACATAAAACGTGGATGAATTAGTGGTGCGCCCCCTTAGAACACCCCATAAAAAATTAAAACATAAAGTTTTTAAACCTGAAATAGCTGTCATTTTGCATTTCAAGGTCAAGACTAACATTTGAACTATTAAAAGTTGCAAAATTGAATTTGTCATACACGAAAACATATAATTAGACACTTACATCTTTAAAATCGGTTTATATTAGCAATTTGACCTTGACTGAAAGTGTATTGACCTTTGGACATTTTTGGCCATAGTGTCCTCATTTGAAGTCGGATCTATAACAAACTATACATTTTTAGATTCCGTATGAGAAGGCGAGTAATTTGACATGCATATTAATTCAATTGTGACAGTTTTCAATTTTTACCCCCGTGTTAACTTTGTTTGCCCCTTCCCCAAAATGCCGGAACATTGAAGCGGCAAGCCCAAGTCAAAACTTTCAACATCGATCAGGGAACCCCAAGACGCCTTCAAATCTTTGTCTCCAGAGTTTGGTCACGGGATCTACAGGCTGGTCTTCTACTACTATCAGTTATTCACTCAAAAATGTCAAAATATTTGAAATTTGCAGGAATAGCTTAAAAATGAAAGATAAGTTTGTAAAATTCCCATAGGTTATATTTTGCAACTGAAAAAATTTACAGAAAAGGAAGAAAACAGCACTGTTCATAGGAATCCCCATTCAGATATGGTAGTAGAAAGTGTCCGTACAGACAGTAATGACTAAAATATCTGATTCTGTCCTTATTAGGTTGCTTTCAGACTTAGCACTTGTAAAGTATGTTAGGATAGCTATGCTTGTTACACTGTTAAAACGTTGATTAAAATTTTTAATCTTGTTGGTTAAAATTTTAATCAACCGAGGATTACCAGGTGAACCACACATTTGTTGGTTTTAAAACCGTAACAACGGCTGTTGATTAAAAAGTAATGTTGGTAAAACTTTTAATCAACTGTTGGATAGTTCTATTTTCTCAAGTGGTTAAAATGAGGTTGGCCTAAACTGAAACCCAGGGTTGTTGGTTAACTTTTAATTCATTTGTTGGCTTATTATGATTATTACTAATATGGGGTTGGTTCTAAAACCTAAATCATTGTTTAACCATTGTTGGGTTATCGGGTTAATATTGCAGAGAACTGGCTTGATTAGTCTAGTCTAGTATTCACGAATCCGACGGGGAAGCCTTGAAAGGACACCCTCTACGTTGCCGCCATTACTGGGGGGCCTCCTGGCCACCAAACACACATGACACAGTACCCACACGCCGCATATTGCTTGACGAACGAAATAATTAGCCCATAATCATGATAATAAGAATTACAAACCTACCTTTTTTGCAATTGTAACAAATTCACCGTTATTTCCATGGATTATGGAAGGATGATGTCGGGGGGACTGGCCTAAACTGGGAATTCCAGGGCAAGTGTCTACTGTTGTTGATGTAAAAATTGAAGGTTCTCTCGCACTGGCGTGACTGAGAAATGAACGCTATGGTTCGAATAGTGGAAAAAATTGGTGGATCAACAGCCGCGTGAGAAAACTAATTTCGTAAAATTCAAACATCCAGAACAAAAATAAGTAAAAACAATTTAGAATGTGATATATTCAAGGTACGTGGAAACTGAATGTTCCCAAAGACCGATCGTATTTGCTGTAAAAACGTTGACATCTTCCGATGCGGATTGTTGGTTGTTTTAGAAAGGACACTTCCGTGCCCATGTGATCTGATTTTCGGAATCGAACAAACTTAGTTCTAGTTTGTGCATGGAATGTGCTACGCCTGGACTATCATATCAGTGGAAAATGACCCGGCGGAGTATAAAATGTGGTATTTAGATGAAATGGATACGATGATTGTTTCATTTGTGTCATAGCGAGTGAATTCGCACGGAGTTCGTTCATTTTGTATAACTTTTATCGTATTTGTGCAGCAGAAATTTACATTTTTTTCATGAGCCGCCCATGATGATATACAAAAGGGATTAACAGTGAAATAGTGTGGTTTTTGCGTCGAACTGATAAAATTATCGCTCTTGTGGTAACAACGTAACAACGTTAAAAAAAAAAAACGCGGTGTATAACGAGAAATGCAAAAGATGCCCCCCAATCATGGCGGATGGTGAGTACGCCGCCCACGGCGTAGGGTCGATAATAGTCGCCGTCGGATTCGTGTACAGTCTATGTCAATCTTCAATGAGGGATTCTATAGAGCTTATCAGTCCGGCATAATAATCTCTCTTCCCTCGGGCCTTATTGAAGTCTTGACTTTGACCCTAGACTAGAATATTCAACCCTGTCGAATTTTCAGCGGACGGAAAATTTGAGTGAGTATAGCTGTGAGTCGCTCACAGAGTCTGAAAATGCCAAAATATAAGTCTCCGTAAACCAAAACCTTTTGCTTAAATTTAAGCAAAAGCCTAAACGATTCAAGAAAGTCTGAGTAATAGGTTATTGACTGATCTCATATCACTGATTACTAACACACTCTCAGCAACTCGTCAAATCTCTCGAATCGGCATGTTTGATTTTGCCAACTCGCTTTCAAATTGGTCTATGTGACCATTATTTACAAAAAAACATTGAAAATAAGATGATTAAGATTTAAACCCACAATTAAAAAGTTTGTCTGCTAAAATATTTCGAAACGTGTGTTTTGGCGGGAAAGTTGATGTTTAATCCTTTGTTGGTTAAGAAAAATGCTTAAGTAACCAACGTTTTTATTGCTATTTTATTTTTTTTCACCGTAATTATGTTTCAGTGGTTAACCACCGGAATATTAAATTGTTCATTTTTAATAATAATAATGTATATGCAATGTTGTGCGATTTTTAATAAACCAACGTTTAATACGGCCTGTTTTTTAATGTACAGACATGCCACAAATCTGATTTTTGGTGATTTGTTTGATTCGATTAGCAAAATCACTCTTTTAGAATACTATTTATACATGCAAATTCATAGACAAAAACCAAAAGTGCCTGAATTAATTGCATTTTTAAAACATAGAGAAGCCAATGAAACTCTTAATATCGAAACCCACTGGAGCAATTTATTTGAAAGTCTGGTGTTTTTTGTTGATTCCCACACCCCACCCCCTGTCAGAAGAAAAATGACAGAATTTTTGGCAAAAAAAAAACAGTGATTTGGGACCACCAAATCCACCAAATTTGGACAAATATCAGTAATTTTGCCGCCAAAATTTGTTTTCAAAGCTCAAAATTGTGAAAGTTTTCCCCAAAAAAAGTTCACTTCTTAGAACCACCTATATCACCCCCCCCCCCCCCCCGAAAAATGATTGAAGTTGGTGCCACCACTGGATCCAAGTAGAGAACATTTAAAGAAACATGGCCTTAGAATGTGAAATGGACTGTCAAAGAGACACAATGTATGTTAAAAAGACGTGCACGGAAGACGGTTTCTTCCAGGGGTCAACCTTTTTAAAGCAGCATCAAACCAGTAATTAGAACTGAATTGTGATTTTTGCTATTTGTTTTATTTCACTCTCAGTAGTACTTTTTCTTTATTAAGACAATAGATAAAAGTTCATATCTGTTGAGATATTTTTTGGTAAAAGAAATTAAAATTTTTTTTGCCCCAATAACCTTCGAAGTAGATAAAAGATAACTTCAGTAACTTTGCACCCTGTAGTAACAACAAACTCTGGTCCTTCACTTATGAACTTTATTTCAAAATATGGCACCACTTCCCTGGAAAACCTCAAACCCACCACAAAGAATTACAATGTGCTTGTCTGTTAAAAAAGAGTCCTGACACCAAGGTGTGTGATTGAGGCCATAGTACATCCGAGTTGATCAACCATAAAAGTTAAATGTTAACCATAATGACCTTTTAAAGCATTCCAAGCAACATTGAAAGGATGAAAGGATTACAGCTATAAAAAATTGCTCCTAAAAACATATTGCACAAATTAGGGGGAAAAATAGAGTGAGATTCAACTTGGGAATAGTACTGGATCCTAAAAGGGGGTATATCTGGTGGTGGTAAAAAAAATATTTAATGAAGTCTATTTTTTGCATATGAAGTAGCCCAAAAAAATGCAATCCTTTTGTAGTTAGTGATATAATCCAAACTACTCAGATTTGCTCAATTTTCATCTGATCCGTTTACTGGTTGTAAAACAAAGAGTATTATGCAGCTCTACCTCAAATTATCCCATTCCAAGTTTGTCAAAGATAAACTTTGAAGCACGTTTATATGAAAAGTGGGAATAAAACATGCATTCAACTACAAAACAATATTTAATAACTTGACCTCAGATGGACCATGACCTTGAAGGGACCCTTTGCCCTTAATGTCATAGAAGATCCATGTACAGAGTATGCCAAAAGTTTGATTACAAGTAGACGTTCCAAATTGCAAATTATGTTGATTTTATCCTGGCAGCCCATTTATAACTTGGACCTCATATGCCTTGAACCTTGGATGTGGATCCTTGGACCGTATCATATGAAGGTTTTAAGGTTATGAATGAGAAATTTCTCCAGAAACATTAAATTTGAAAAACACGGGCCAGAAAGTCAGACAGAATTGACGGCTGGAGGTGCCTCATGCAAATCCTTCAGGACACAAAAATATACCATTGAGGGACTAAATCCTGGCTGTGGTTTGTCATTGCTATGATTTTTGATGTAGGATTTCAAAAAAAAAAATAAGCTTCTTAAGTCAGCATTGATTTTTTAAGGCCAAAAATTAAATAGTTTGTCTCGGCTTCATTTGGCTAAAAAGCTATTGTGCTGTGCTTTTTTTACAAAAATAAGCTATGACGTATGCAATATTTGACATTGCACTTCAAATTTCCCACTAGGTGACACTGGGGAAAATAAAAACTAACACACACAACACACAACACACAAGTACACGCACGCACAATGTACATATGGATATTCTGTGTTTGTGGGGACATACCAAGTGTATAAGTAAATTAATGTGCCCTTGGGTATGGTGGGGTTTGGAGGGCAAGGTTTTTGTTTTGCTGAACTGTGTTGAAAATGAACCCACTTTTACACAACTGTATTGGATGATAGTGCAATCTATAGTGTTCTTTTATGTAATAGGATGATGGGCTGTCTGTAAAAAAATCATATTAAATATTAGATTGTGGGGATTTCAATAAAAAAAGCATTATCTGCACAATGAAAAAATGTCGCCAAGGACACAGCACAATTGTCCCCACAAGGGGTATCCGTACAACAAATACACCACATACAAAATTTTGCTAAGAATGGCAAGTATTTCAAAAGCAGCACAAAAGGTTCTCTCTTTTTTCAGGCAGTTGCCACAATGTATGCTAAGCCTGAAGTTGCCACAAAAAGTATTCTTGGCCCGTTTCAACAGTATTGTGCTGAGTCCAATCATTTTGAATTGCAGTCTTTTAAAGGATGAAGTCTGAGCCAACCAGCAGACTTCCCAAAGCACTTGGATGAATATTTATCGTTGAATTGAAAAAGAAGAGTTTCAATACTACTCTGCGCGGTTGTAAAGAGCAGGCCAAAAGTTGAAACGGAAACATGATAAGCAACATACTTGTGCTAATACATCATATGTTCAGTTCAGTCATACAGGAATGATGTGTCATTGAATGCCCAAAGTATCAGTAAATACAAACAACACTTGGTCGACTATGTCATAGTAAGCATGTAGTGCTATTGTCGGACTGAGAACTGGTTGACTTCAGATTCGATGCAGTAGCAATTGGTGAACTAACCCCCCTGGGTATGACTTCATCAATGTTACCTCGTGCCAACAATGACATCATGGTGGTATTGGCGTTCTTCGTTCTTATCGTAGAGCACTTCAAAACTAACAGTTTATCCATACCTTTTGTTTCCGTTTCTTTTGAGAATGCCTATAGTAGGGACACAGGAGGAAGATCCCTTTGGCACTCCTACAGAAAACCATCTTGACTGAGAATTAACCTACACTTATTACTTACTGTTTAGTTTGTTTATTGGTCTGATGTGATGACTTCTGCGTCGTTAATACTCAGTGGAAAGATTATCCTACTTGGTGATTTAACTCAATGGGAAACAAAAAAGGGAAAATTGATGTAGGTCCAATTCCTTTCACTAGGGTAGGAGGTCGGGTCCATCAGCACGTTTGTAGGTCCAACTCAAGATTGCAACACACTTGATTTTGGTTTTATATCGTCCGGAGGAGAAGGAGAATCTCATCCAAATTTCTGTTTGTTGAGCCCAGATGTTCGATCTAATTAATCCTGTGTAAGCCTGAATGTCAGCAGACATGTGGATCGAAGGAAGTGATTCCATCAGAAACTCAAGAAAATCAGCATTGACAAATTGATTCAGACTTTCAGCAAACTTAGTCTCACAAGGCAATAGAATGAAAATTGATTTAAACTGTTCATTGATTAAACTTGAATATTCAATTAGAACAACTCTGGACAAACATGCTCCTGCAACATTAAGAACTCGTAGCAAAAGAGTCCATCAACCATGGTATAATCACAAGATTCATGAGGCAAGGAGAGTCCGTCGCCGTTTCTAGAGAAAAAATGGCGCGCGAAAAAAACTGGAATGAGGTGCACATCAACTCTACCTGAGCAACATGTATTGGTTAATACCATGATTGAGGACTCAAAAAAAAGGCTATTTGAAAGCAGTGTAAAGGCAAGCTGACTCCCAAGACTTTATTTAGAAGTCAATGGTCTTTTTTTAAATAGTGGTTAAAAAGATGATTACTTCTCATGCTTCTGTTCAAAAACATGTGTGCTGATTGGCTTTGTATTTATGATAAAGTAGATAAGATCCAATCAGGGCTTATAAAAGACAGAAGCGACAGGGTGGAATGATGATAGTCAAGTAATGTAGGTAAGGCTACTTGTTTGCTCTCAGAGTTTGAGGGAGTTAGTGAAGATATGTTAAAAAACTGATCAGGGGGTTGCCCAAAAGTGCTAGTGGATACTAATACAACATGTTGGTTAAGATAATAATCACATTTTGTTCTGCTATTACCAAAGTCCTTAATATGTCGTTATTCGAGAGGGTTTCCTGATGCTTTAAAGCATGCCATCATCAGCCCTGTTTTAAAGAAATCTCACTTGATTCAAACATCTAAACACTATCGGTTCCAGTGTCAAACAGTAAGGTCTGTCCAAGTATTGAAAGGCATTCGGAAATAACAAACACCTCACAGCATGAGAATAGCGGGGTGTGAACCCTTACAGTCTGCTTATGTGCGGCACATAGCACAGAGACGGCTTTGGTAAAAGTTCAGAATGACATCAGACTGCGCTCAATACCAGCAAGGCGGTTCTTGGTGCTTTAGGACCGGAGAGCCGCTTTTGATACGGTGACACACAGTATTCTCTTTGATCGTTTTTGACACAGGACATGGTGGTCGTGGCATGCTCTACGATGGATCAGTCCTATTTCTGCATCGCCCTACCCGTGTTTGCATCCAGGATTTCCACTCTGCCCCAAATCAACTTCCCATTAGGGACTTGCTCCGGGTTCTCTCTGCCTCTCTCCTTTTCTCTTTACACCCGTCCCATCGGCGCCTTGAGGCATGGTCGCGTTCCCCTTTTCCTCTGACTTCTCCGCTTTCCCCCCTTTTGCCCCTCTGATTCCACAACCACTAGACACACCCTGACCACACTCACCCTTGACCCCCATCTCCCCGTCAACAAACCCAGACTTTCCCTGTTTATTATACTCCGTTCTTTACACCCCTCCTGTTGCAGCCACTCCGTCGCCCACCCCCCTTCTGCTGTCCCCCCTACAAACCACACCCCCTTAAAATAGTACCCCTGCACTTGCCTCTTTTTGTCAGATTTTGGGTGTATCTGTTGTGTCTCTTGATCTTTCCCACCCGCCACCACTACCACACCCCACCACCGCACAGCCCACACCCCATGCAGAACCTCCCTCACCACACCCGCTGCCTAACCGGTGTGAAACAACCAGTGTAATAAAAACAATTCGATGAATCCATGCGGCGAGGATCCGGACCCTGCATCCAACCACTCCTAGTGCAATTGAAACCCCTCGTGAATGTGAAGGTTGATATCTCAGGTGACCGGACACCCGACACGGTATAACTTTTGCTGTCACCCACCAACTATGACCATGATAACCAAGATTGCATCTTGGTCACGCAGCTTAACTTTCCATCTTCGGAATATCACGATCCGACGGTTCCTCGATTTTGATTCATGCAATGCATGTTGTAAGCTCACTATACGCTTATCGTTGGACTATGGTAAATATACTTCTAATGGGTTCCAACACATCAAAATATCTCGCCTTCAAACTCTTTCAGAACTGGGCTTGTAAACTTATTTTCAAATCTGGCCAAACGTGACCATTTTACTGATTTGCTTCAGCAGCAGCGTACATGGTTACCAGTTAAAGACAGAATTTCTTCAAATCATGGTGTATGGATCAAGTTGTCTCGCCGTGATTGGATCCTGAGTATTTAACATCTTGCTTGAAATTATACTAAACCTGGTGGAGCGGCTTAAGATCTGCTTCAGGACAATACACTACTCTATGTTACCTAAAACTTTTCATCGTTCACTCCAATCTGCGCAATCAGAGATTTTCTTATAATGCCCAAAATTGTGGAATGACCTTCCATCTAATGTTCGTTCTTCATCCTCATCTTGCGTCTTCAAAAAGTGAATAAAGACTAATTTTTGACTGTGTAATTTTCGCTTGTTCATGTTCTATAGCCAATTTTTCACTCGCTGCTGTATTTTAACTGTGCTTGTGTTGCATGAATTTTGCGCTGTGATCTTTTGAATGGCCGCCTTATAAAAGTGCATAACGTATGTATGTAATGTAGATGTATTTTTGAAAGTTCTGAAAATACATTTGTCGCCAAAGGGCTTATTATTGTAGCACCCGCTTGAAACAACTAATGCAAAATTGGTGGAAGGATAGAATGCCAGAAAGAGAAAAAAAACTCCTGAACCAAAACGTTAATGAGTTTTTAATGGCCATTACAGTTGTGCACGTAATACAAATACACAGACCATAATCAATAACACAAGTTAAGTAGGCACACTCACTCACACATATTCATGTTCATTGTAACGGTTGTCATTGGCATTCCAATAAATTGAGCCTTAACCATATTAAGTTGGATGATGATGGAAACTCTTTAATTGGATTTCTTTAAATAAACACTGAAATTTTTTTGATCATAAGGCTAACAGCAATTTCTAATTACAGAAACTTTGTCTTGTGGAATACCCAATTATATCTCTAATCATGTGAATTAAGACATGTATGAAATGCTTAATTATGGCAAATCCTTCTGGTTTCTTAATTCTTCACAGGCCCGTACGCAGGGGGGTGCGACCGGGGGGTGCGGTCTGGTTTATATTTTTCGCAACCTCCCATTTCCACCACAAAGGGCAAAAAGGTCCACTTTTGCTGGATTTTGATAAAGAGGTCAAAATTTAGAGAAATTTTGACATGATAAATCCACATTTTGGTGATTTTTAAAATGATCAAAAAGTCCCAAAAAACGACATTTAGGGGGTAGGTCCACTTTTACCAAAAAAAGGTCCACTTTGTCGATTTAAAAGGTCCACTTTTTCAACAGTCCCGCACCCCCCCCAAAATAAATGCTGTGTACGGCCCTGTGGTTGTTGTTTATTCACATTCTCAATAAATTTTTCAATCAACAGTGCGAGTCCAGTGTCAAGGTTGTGGATAGATTTACGAAATGATTATGAAAGAGAACTTTACAAAATTTTAAATTATGTTTGAAGCAATTATGTTTACAAACTGTTGCTATGTAGTAACTCTCTATAATTTAAGTACAAAAATGTCTTCTTTTGTAAAATATTGTGTGTGCTTGCATCTACCTGTGTTGTATGGTGTCATAACCCAATGCATTGTTTGAATTCGTCGGTGGAGAATTTGTTAACAAAATACGGGTTAGAAGCTGTTAGAGGAGTATTTGCCTGCCTTCCAAGAACAAAAAAATTGATGATGAGACACTCGCCTTCTTAACAGATAATACTGTTAAGGAAGTTATACCACAACTTGGTCCATGCATGAAATTCATGCATAATTACCATCAGGAAGAATTTGCAGCAGTGTCATCACCAGTGGTTTTACAATAGAGAAAGAAATAGTATGCTTCTTGGCAGTGGCGTAACAGGCGGGGGGGCAGGTGGGGCAGGTTGCCCCCCCTGACGACTTTGGCCGGGAAAAAATTGCAAAAATCATGCTAAATCAGCCGTTTTTAGCCCTCTGACCGGGAAAAATTGGCCTTTTGACCCACCTGAGAGTGAAAATTTCCCAAGACTGGGAAATTTGCCCCCTCAGAGCGGGCAGGCCCGTTACGCCACTGCTTCTTGGACATGACTTTCTAAATCTAACAGCGAGTAATACAGATGCAGCACCTGGTAAAGGTTCATTAGATGATTCAGATACACTATCTGGTATAGATACATCACTGGAGGATCGAAATAGTGGAATCGGCTTGTGGGAAGCACTACCAGTGGTGGAATAATAACGCACTTGCGCCTTAGAAGTAGAAAAATGTCTTCTTTACCTAATGTTGTAAAATATTGTGTGTGTACTCATATACCTGTGTTATGTCACTGTGTACTGTTTGAATTCATCGGTGGAGAAGTTGTTAACAAAATGCAGGTTAGAGGAGTATTGCCTCCCATTACAAGAAACAAAAAATTGATGATGAGACACTCCCATTCCTTAACTATGTGTTTAATTTGCCCCTAGAAATGTAATCTCATCAAGGACCAGCTACAGTGAGTGACTGGGCAATTAGACACCAGTGGCTTTACAATGGAGGATAAGAAAAATAATATGATGCATGTGCTTGGACATTACTTTCTGAGTCTAACAGCACACAAGACATGCAGCCACCTGGTGAAGGTCATTAGAAGATTCAGAACACTATCTGGTATAGATACATCACTGGAGGATGCAGTTGCAGAATGCCGCAATTTCATTTTTTTAATCAAATATTTTTTTCCAATTTCAATTCAATTTTATTCAGCAAATATAACAAGAAAATACAAGACTTGAAAAAATAAGTGGCTAGGGCAACCAAAAGACAACCCAGAGGTGCTCATGAGCATCAGTAACATTGTGTACTAAGTTAAAATAACATAAATTATACAACGAAAGAATTTCATCAATCATATAAAATAACTACGTATGCATCTAATATGATATGGGGCAGGAGGGGTAATGGGTATAAATCAACCGTGACCAGCAGGAAAAAGCCAACAAGAAATTGGATGACGAGATTATGAGGTGATACACATAAAAATCTAATACACTGACACATGTGAAATACAAACTAGTATGATTAACCAAAACATTAGAAACGACAACAATTACAGAAAAACAATACATGGGTGGAAGACGTGAGAGGGGGGGGGTGGGGGGAGCTGAAACTCAACAGCGTTTGCTCAACACTGGTACAACCACTGGGCAGGAAAGTTTAAGAGAAAAGAAGAAAAGATAATGAGATAGGGAAGAGGATGAAGTTGTGAAGGGAATGGGGAGATGGTAGAAAAGAGGAGGCTACATTCTTTATAAAGATCATGAGGCTGTTGTTCTGAGATGTGATGATTGAAAGTTTGTGTTGTCAATTTATGTGTTGCTATTTGGAAGTTCATTTCAGGTTTTGCTCCATGGTATTGAATGTAGTGTTTTTCATGAAAGTTTTGGGTATAGGAAGGTGAAATTAACCAGCTTGTCTAGTATTATAATTTGAATTGTCTATTTAGGTCATGAATTTGCAAACGTGGAGGTTACGTTATTTCATAGATTAAAGTCATGCATAAAGAGTGCCGTTTGGAGTTTGTAAGTTCAAGTATTTTCAGAGTTTTGGAGGAAAATAAGGTGTACGTGTGCAGACCTTGTAGGGTAATTTTAATGCCACAGATGCGCACCCATTTTGAGTGGTATAACCCTTTGCATTCAGAAGCGTCATGTCATGTCAAAGGCTAGCTGGCGTACAGGGCCTGCCCGCTCTGAGGGGGCGCAAATTCACAGTCTTAGGAAATGCTTTCCCTTTCAGGGGCGTCAAAAGAGCCAAGTTTTCCCGCGTAGAGGGATAAAAAAACGGCTGATTTAGCATGATTTTTTCAAATTTTTCCCGGCCCAAAGTCGTCAGGGGGCAACCTGCCCCCTGCTGCCCCCCCGCCGCCTGTTAAGCCACTGTCAAAGGTTCACTGAGCAGAATAAAAAACTCTCATCTTCCTTTGTAATGCTTTTCCTCCACGAAGTAAATTTTGTGTGTTTTGGCCTTATAAATGATATAATTTGCTTAATGTTTTGTTTTGTGCATTGATAGATGGAAGGAGATGGAATCAAAGAAACTTTTAACCTTAGCTGAAATACAACTGTGAGTCGTCAGTAAGCTTTAAAAGACATACCTATGTGCACATGGCTTAAAGCTTGCTGGAAGAAGACTGAATGCAGTCTGTGGAGAAAGAAATGATTGAACAATATTGGTGAACTTTTGAGGCGGGATCGTAAACGGATCGTTTTTACCAGACCCTTTAGCTGATCGAATTGAAGGACTGAGGTACTGCGTAGGCGCGAGAAGGGGTTCGCACGGTGGCCCCCCGTTAGCCATTTGACGATAGCAGAATAGCTGCTGGAGGATGCTCCTGGTGTCAGTGAACTATCATCATCAAAAGGAGCTGAAGGGAAATAAAAGGGGGGTTGCCATCTCTCAAGGAGGCCAACTTGTCAGACTATAAGAAGGAAATTTAAGCATACAGTTATTTTGACCAGCAAAAAGATACAGGAGGCGGAACAGGAGATATTTATCACCCAACAGAAAAAGCAAAGTAACAAACTTGCTTTTGAAATAACTCGTTTGACGCTCTCCGCAAAGGCAGGAAGGACACCTTTCGGACCTAACACCTATAGATAAATCCATTCGCTCGTCTACCAACCATGCGCTTGATAGCTAGTTGGTAAGAGCATTGGCTAGTAATAAGAAGGTGGCCCTCCTTTCCACAGGCAATCAATGACTCTGACCCATAAACATGGGATGCCCTTCAATTCAGAGCAGCACCAGGGGTGGCTATGGGGGAATTCCACCCCCCCCCCAAATTGTCGGTCTTTGCCCCTCCCCCAACCCCCCCAGTTGCCCCCCTGGCCAGAAGAAAAATGAACGCTTTTTCTTCAGCCCAGAATTTTGGCAAAAAAAAAGACAGTGATTTGCGACCAAAAATCACCAAATTTGCGGCAAAAAGTGATGGGCCAAAATGCGTTGTGCGTTAATTTTTTGATATTTCCCCTTCCCAAATTTCATTTCCCCTTGGTTCCCCCCCCTCCAAACTTGAGTTCGGCATGCCAATCCCGCATTTTAAAGCCACGGAAAAATTACAGGACATATTGCCACGTGTTTTGTAAGGTGAGACTAAAAGTCATTCTTTTTTTACTTATTATCATAGGTTAGGTCTCGGAAAACTTCAATAATGGAAAAATAATGCACTTTTGCATTGTCATACATTTGCCTTAGGTACCGAGTCGTGTAGAGCTTAGGCGGGGACTTTTAGGGGGACTTTCATTTGGGATTTAGGCTGATATTTCATGCGACCTCGCTTTATGTAGGTATTTAGGGTTTAAGCAGTAACCAGGGCATTAGGCCCCTATGGAAACCAGACAGTGTACTAAGCAAATCGTACACCACAGAAACCATCATCTCTTACTATAATTAATGAACATCTCCTAAAATTGACCAGTATACTCCTCTTTGGATCATGTGTTTTTTTCCATTTGAAGTTTGTAAATTCTTCACAATTTAGACCATGCAATATATATTGTTAGATTTAAGAAACCACTTTGGGCAAAACCTGCAGATCTCTGGCAAACACCTATGGTGATCATGATTTTAATCGTGATTGCGCGCACAGAAAATAACATTATTTAACGTGCTTATTTTACACGTCCGATGACCATGTACGAGCCTGGAAAAAATGTTGTTTTGTTCATCAGAAGAGAGACTGGAAAAATAGAAATAAACACAACAAACAAATGCTGATAACATAATGTGGACCAAAAATCTGCCACGACTTATCACACGGGGATAACAAGCAAAAACGATAAATGGGATAATTGCATTTGTTGTGTGATCATTTGTAGATTTACATGGTGTCCGACCCTACTGGATCTAGGTAAAAGCCAAGACGCATTGCAAATGGCAGTTCACGACTACCTTTCAATCATTGAAGGATCCACATGGGGTGACAGGATATGAAAAACTTTTATTGCAAAGGAGCAAATGGAATCCCTGCAGGAGAGGTGATTGAAGACAGCCAGTTATTAAAGAAGACAGTATAATCTGTGCACCAGCAGTACTCGACTGGTAAAAGAACTGAAGAAACAGAAATGTGAAACAGAAACAGAAATGTCCACATTTACAATCCAACTAAAAGATCCTACCACAAGGATGTAGTGGTTGAAGTCAAATAGTAGTGAAGATGACAGTGCCAAAGTGGTGCAGTACATGAAAGAAATATGTATGTTCTGACAACAGTTGATCAAGAAAAACACTACACACAAGATATTAGATGAATTTCCGCACCTGTTGGATAGTGCAATGATTAAGCAAGATTTTGACGTACTATGAAAATGCAAGCAATATGCTCTATAGAAGTAGGTATGCATTGCAGACAAGATTGTTGAGTGCTCTACTTTAGAGCCCATAAGTGTTTAGAGCAGCACCATCTGCCTTGAAGGACTTGAAGCTCGAAGAACTTGAATTGGACCAGTTGAGTGAAGAAGAAAGAAACAACTTGGTTTTGGTTTACTACCCATTCTCTTTCTGGGAAGAAAGAAGGGGAAAGGGGGAGAGTCTCCAAAAATGAATCCCTACAGGGATTCATTGATATCCAGATTGAAATATTGGATTGGATACTAATCTTGATAAGTTAAATGCAAGGGATAGAGTGCAACCATTCATCCTCATCTTGGGTGGGTCTCTAACAAAAGTCCAACAAGTTTTCCTTATCCTTAGGAAAGCTGTTCAACAGACGACACAAATGAAGGCAATAGATGTTTGTGTCATCATATTGTTGATTTACATGGTGTTTGACCCACTGGATATATAAAAGTCGAGATGGCGAGTGAAGGCAGTCATGGATACCTTCCCATCATTGAAGGATCCACACAGGCTGGATAGGATATGATAGCTTTTAAAATCGCAAATGGATCAATGGAATCCCTGCACGAGGGGCATTGAGACATAGTCCAGTGATTTAAAGAGACACGCACATTTGAAATAGTGCGCCCTCAAGATTTTCAAATCAAATTTTTGCATGGTTGTAAGGCTTTTATATACAACGGCCCTCACCCAAAATGATTAAGACCAAATCAGGCTTCCTTATGGGTAAACGAAACAATTTTATAATTTACGACGTCGCGGCGCCGTTAATTCAGCAGAACGACGAAAATGGCTTGTTAACGGAAGAACACCACTCCGATGCATGTTTTCCAAGCTATGCACACTGTTGATCGGTCTAATAACCTTAAAACTTAAAGTTGCCTACAATTGCCTGGATGTCTTTATCCCATATCAATGTCCCTATCTGTTTTGGGGTATGTTATTTTTATGTGAAAATAATCTCGGTTCTTCCAATGCCTAGCTCATTTGAGATCAATTGAAAGAATTTCTATTTGTGAAAATGTGCAGTGCCTCTTTCGGCAGTATAATCTGTGCACCAGCATACTGGACTGGTACAAGAAGCCGAAAACAGAAATGTGAACAAAACTTCCACCCTTACAATCCCACTAGAAGATCCTAGCATCAGAATTTTGTGGTTGCGTCGAATAGATAGTGAAGATGACAGTGCCAAAGTGGTGCAGTACATGAAAGAAAACATGTATGTTCTGACAAAAGTTGATAAAGATGGCGCTATGCATGGGATTGCCGCATATGATCAATCGGGGCGATATAATAACCCGTTTTTAGATCTAAAAATAAAGTTTAGACGGATACATTGCTCTGTGGCAAGGAAAGATGGGAAAATGCTCTGGTATCATGGCGAGCGAGAACCAAGAGGCACATTTACCCCACAAAAGTCAGGAAATGAGTGGCAAAAATCGGCAATGGAAGGAAGCGTGCAGATAAGGGTGTCGAATTCTGCTATCGGCTTCTCATTCAAATTCTCCTCTTGGAAGCCGTTCTTCTGGGGCCCGTTAGGCTATGGGACATGCAACGAACTTATGTGTAAAAGGATGGAAAATGTGTACGACATCGAACTATGATTTAAACACCGAAAAATCACTATGGAATGACCGCAATGTACAAGTGATCTGGAATGCTACGTTGAACGAACCACCCAGTATATGTATAAGGGCACTGATTTTAGCGCCGCCATGTTGAATCTCCCAGAGTTTTTTTTTGTCTTTGTCAGGACCAACAGGGCCTGACTATTTATTAAAACAATAATAGCAAAGACACACACCAATAATCCAAAATAAAGCAATACAATTGGCCAGAAAAAAAAACTAGTTTAACATTCAAACAGTGCATCATAGATTGTAGGCAGTACTCTAAAAACAACCAAGGTTATCCGGAAAAACTCTGAACGGTACGGAGCAGTCAGGAGTGACTGCCTCATACCACCTGTCTTTCATTCACCCATCTGCCAAAGGACCACAATTCATCCCCAAAGATGAAAGCCAATACGGCGGTATTACAGGACAAGATCTGTCTACCCAAAACAACCCAAATAGAAAAAAAAAAAAAAAAAAAAACCCATCAGCTAAAGCCAATGGGACAATTAATACCCCACAGCTAGCAAAAATAAATAAAAGTGTAGAAAACTTAAGACTAATGGTTAACTAGTTGCCCGTTCCCTCCAGTTCCAGACGACAACATTACTTACCTTCAGGGCTTTAATATAGGAGGGGATTATAGGTAGGCATTTAAACACTCAACAGTATTACATCACACCCAAAAAAAGACACGTCCTTGAATGAATGTGGCGCATGCTGTCGCCAGTTTATAATAATAGGTCTCATTGACCTTCGACCTCAGCATGTGACCTTTGACATCGTTAACAAAAATATGGGCCCCAACATTGCACTATGATTCACGCCTAGCTCAACGAACTTTACAACGTTTCAATTTAGAGTCAATAGACAGGTCATCTTGGACTTGGCAGTGGTATGTGACCCCCGACATATTAAACAAAAAAGGGACCCCAATGTGCACCTATATTTAAGCTTAGCTCCAATTGAACTCCAACTCTCATCTGGTCAATCCTACCTCTTCAACCACCCGACAACTCAACCTCCCACAATCAAACCTTTGACCCTGGGGACGTGCCCCTTGACCTCATAACATATTGAGGCATCCACATGCTGCACCCGTGGTTTCAAGCTTGGTTCAATTGAACTTTCACCTTCAATTAGGTCAACTTTTACATCAAAAACTATCTTCCAACCCAACCTCACATAAACCTTTCTCCCAGTATCGACCTTAGTATGCTAACCTTTGACCTTAATATTGTGACTTTGCTCATCAGCAAAATGGGGGGTCACCATTTTGTATCTTTGAAGTTTGGTTTAAAACCATCAAAGCACGCAGGCATTACAAGCTACTGTTACCCTTTTTCATAACAAGCATAAACAACAGACTTACAGGGCGGGCACCCAAAGGATCCCTATGTCTTCCTGCCCTTTGGCAGCGACACAAAAAAATGTATTCGAGTCCAAACCACAATGCATCTCAACAAAAAACCCTCTACAAGGGCCGCACAGGCTTCGAATTACGGACACATGGCGCCTACATGCACAGGTGCGTGCAGGTTTCTCTCCGCGGCTTGATACCTCGAGCTTGATGAATTCAGTTAACACTAGGTGCCATTTCAAAGCATTCATAGAAAGCCATCGAAAAGCTGAAATGTTAAAATTGAGCAGGCTATCAATGCCTAAACGTACAGAACTCTGATATGAATAAGCAGTTAAGTAAAGACAACAAAGCATGTTTACATTAGCGTGCCTGTAACGTTACCTTGTGCAGGTAAATTTTAAGTTGCATGAATTGGTGTAAGTAATCTAAAATTGTTATTCGAAGCTTGAGGCTTTGCAGCCAGATTCCACCTCCAACATATTGCCAGTGCCCAGGCCATTTTAAAGCTACAGTCCTGCACAGGAATCTCCAGAGTATGTAACGCGGGTCGGCCTTCACCGTATGAGTGAACTGATAAGATGTTGTAGTTAAATGACATGAATATGAGCCCGCTTGAAAAAACACGGCGCTAGTCAAGCCCAATGGAGAACTATATAGATAAAATTTTCACAACGCGAGTATGCGAAAAACAGTTCACCGGTGGCTCCCTAGTGACTGCAAATCGGGTAGGAAGCTATAAAAATTTGAAATCTATGATTGTGTCGAGAAAGGACAGGACTACCCCGTTCTGGAACTGTGTTTTGGTTAAGGCAGGGCTACTTAGCTGTGTAAGTATGACCTTTGATTTTAGTCACACCATTCGGTATGCTCAACAAAAGTGTTATTGAGCAATGATATCGAGGGAGGAAAACATGACAGCATCATGATTATGCAACCAAAGAAGACATCAAAAAAAAGTTAATTGATCGATGGACAGATCGTTATTAGAAGGGATGCGAAATGGCAACAAAACAAATGGACAGCATTAAGTGACAAAATGAATGGACTAGATGACAGAATGAGGCCAATGAAAAGGCAACAAGAGGAATGACAAAGAAGATTACGTGCTGTCTTAAAAATGGGTTCTTTAGAGTGTAAATTTGAAAATGCCAAGTCTGAGCTGAACCCATACAGGAAGAAAATAAAAAAGTTGGCATAGAAGGTGAACGATTTGGGGACCGAAATAAGGAAAATAATTAATTTTTTCTGGGTAGGACCACAAGAAAAGAATGAAACTTGGCAACAATGAGGGTAAAATAAAAGCATTCTAAAAACCAGATGATTTAAATGCGGATGACATTGAAATAGAAAGGGCACACCGTATACCAAATGGTCCATTGCAAAAGAGTTAAACCAATAGTCGTCATGTTTGCAAAGTATAAAGATAAGGAGGGAAACAGTTCTAAGCAAAGCAAAAAGTTTGAAGGGCAGTAATATCTTTGTGATCATGCTTATTGTAAGAATACACGAAAGTTCACAGAATTTACGTGAGAAGCGAAATGAAATCCTAAAGATAATGTCAAGAAGGGCTGTGTCAGATATAAACAATTGGTCGTCAAAGACAACGGTGAATGTGGATGCTGTGTTGATTAGATGAAAAATGACAATGGAGGTTGTTATGAAATAGGGTTCTGCCCATTGGTCTTTTGAAACCGTTTTAAGTCAGGTGTTTCAAAAAAAAAATCTTTTGAACTTCATTGCATGGAATATGATGGAATCATGCTAAATGTGATAGTGGTGATTTCATTCAGAAGGTCTTAAACTATGATATTGGTTGTGTTTGTAGAAAAGGACACGATTTAAATGAAATGAAACAAAAAATTTTTTTTTTTTCCGGATTCTACATTGTATCAATGTCCAGGAAAGAAAACATGTTGTAGGCCGTACATAAGGTGGTGTCATGGTCCTTGCCAGGAATGAAATTACTCGTGGTATTATTAAAAAATTTAGCAGAAGAAGTATTTCCATCACCTGAGTAGCAAATTGTTGGTTAGCCAAGGATATAATTTTGGGCAATATTTAGATTCTCCTGGACATAACGAGCCATACTGTTAATCTAAGGTTATCCTGATACTTTGGAGGAAACATTAGATTGATATTATAACTGTGTACCCATATGCGCATATTATGTTGTGTTGTGGCGACTGTAATGCTCGCACAGGGGAAGAACCAGATTATATTGAAAATGGACAGTGTTGATTAATTATTGATACAAATGAGGATGATGTGTATGAGGAAAGACTTTTTTGTGAAAAGCGTGGTCTCCAAAGATTCCGTCGTAAATACTTTGGGTCGTAAATTACTTAGCCTTTGTAAAATTTTTAATATTCATGTACTAAAATGGTTAGAAGTGAAAAAAGATTGCTAAAAGGTGAATACACTTTATCGGGCCAAGGGATCTAGTGTTGGTTGAATTATGTAATTGGTCATCAAACTTTTTCACAGCATTATTAGTTTGACAGTGGCTGGCAAGCGTTGAATCAAACCATCTCCCGTTATGTTGGTCACTAAATTCATGTATTAATACAAACAAAACAAAACACCGTGTGCAGAGTGTAATTAACACTATACAATATACAAGGTACAAATGGAAAGCAAATACAGTGCCGATTTTTAAACTCGTATGAAACTTCAGACAGGGCGGTCAACAATTACTAGCAGATGCTAAAGAAAACATCAAAACAAATCATGATACTTCAATTGTAAATATGAGAGCACTTCAATCCTCTGCTCACCGTAGCTGGTTAAGCCTCACCAGGGTTATGACGTGTTAATAATGTACCATATGTATAATTGGTTTGATCGCGGAATGTCAGCAGTGAAAATTAAAAAGCTGTATTGTTACGAAAAATTCAGTCAAACAATAATTACATGATTGTTATGAAAGATATAAAATATCACAAACACAATATAAATAACGTTTACAAAACAAACAAAAGCACAATTATCAACAAAAAACATTCGTGCACAACTGGAAGTAATCTAAGGACTCAACACAAAATTTGGGAAACGGTGTTGGAAAATGAAACACATATTACGACATCACGCCAAAAACAGGTGAGCAAGAACCCTTTTGAGTTTGATTTGACTGGGTTTGTTAAATGTTTTGACTCACTTTTGATCCTGAAACATAGAAGATAAGCAGGCAATGATGGACGTGTAATGCGAGAGAAAAGTGATAATTCTGACGGATCATGCAAAACTCAGCTACAGAGGTTTTGAATAACGGATAACGTTGACGTCTGAATAATCCTATTGGGAGGAATGAAATTATTATTGCCAATTAAAAGTCGCTGCAACCAAACAAAATCCCGGGCTTGGGATGGATGCCTATTGCGGGTTATTGTAAAAATGCACCAATGGGATTATTGAGTTATTCATTAGCTGTTCAATTATTTGTTTGATCATGGACTTTTTCCTACGGCATGGACAAAGGTATCATAGTTCCTATACACAAAAAAGGGTCCCAAAAATTAACCCAGGAAATTATAGACCTATTACACTGCTTGATCTTTTGGGCAAATTTTTACATTTCATTTAATTCAAGATGACTGCATGAGTGTGAGGTAAACGAGAAAATCCCAGAAAATAAAGCAGGTTGTTCGCGAAGGGTTATTCACCGTAATAAATTTGTTCACTTTATATGCAGTTATTCAAAGAAGACTTACACGTCCAAGAGGTAAATGCTACTGTATTTTTTGTTGGCTTTTTTAAAAAGGGCCTTGACAGTGTTTCTCGAAATGCTCATTAAAAAGCTTTGTCTCCATCGAATACCGGGTAAACTGAAAAACAGGCTATAAGTTTAAATGAAACATGCAAAAGCTTGGTGTAGTTCAAGGTAACCTCGTATCTGATTTTGTGAATTGTAAAATCTGGACTCAAACAGGTGTGTTTAGTCAGCCCAATTCAATTTACTGTGTTTATTTCGGAACTTTCGAATTACTTGGATGCAAATGATGTTCACGGAGAATGCAAGTATTATCACGGACATACGGAAATAAACTCCTTTTTATGATGATGACATAGTTATCATGGCTGATCAGTCGGTGGATTAGAAAGATATAAATTCTACAAATTTTGTGACAAGTGGGAACTAATGTAAACATCAGTAAAACGCAGATC
This sequence comes from Ophioderma brevispina, assembly GCA_023653785.1. Taxonomy (NCBI): domain Eukaryota; kingdom Metazoa; phylum Echinodermata; class Ophiuroidea; order Amphilepidida; family Ophiodermatidae; genus Ophioderma; species Ophioderma brevispina. The sequence continues at coordinate 47,342 of JAMKCH010084732.1, forward strand.
ATGGTTTTTCGCAATGGAGGGTAGTTTATCGAGTGCCCGAGACATGGCCATATGATAATAACCTATTGAACATGTTCATCAATAAATTTTACCTGGGCCTTCAACTATCTACAGGAAATGCCTGGGGGAAAGCCACAAAGGACTGGATGATCAAGCAACAAAAGCTTTGAATATACTCGGGCTATTCTAGGAAAAAAATGGTCATTTGCCTTTGACTCATACTTTAAAAAGATTTGATAACAAGGATATTACCAATTCTGCTATTATGGGTCAGAAATAGGGGTTTACAAGCATGATGATTGCATTGACAAGGTTCCCATTATAAAGCCTGTGAATATTTTTTGCCAGTCTTCAAAATAATACAAATAAGAGCTCTTGGTGAATGTGGTAGATATCCCATCTTTGTGCATCAATTATCAGCGTTGTGTTGAAATTTTGGCTCAACTTATAAGTATGGCTGATCTCGTTACACTAGTAAAAGCTTTCAATGTTATTTCACTTGGATGAAAGAGGCTCAATAACTTGGGCTACATACCTTAAAAATATCTTTTTAAGTAAGGATTTGGCAATGTTGGTTTAATCAGGGTGTCGGTAATGAAGCTCAGTTTATTGATATCTTCAAACAAAGAGTTTACGATACGCACAACAAAAATTGTTGCAGATGTAAAAAACTGACAAAATTAAGATCTTATTGTAATTATAAGAGTCAGTTGACACCTGCTGAGAAAATATATTCTTGATGCCTAAAATAATGGCATTAGCGTTATCTATCTAAATTGAGATGTTCTGTCCATGTTTTTCAAAAATAGAAACAGGGAAGACGACATAAAAAATAGATGTTCATGATCGGGTATGTGAGCTGTGTAAGGATGGGAAGTTGAAGAGGGAGTACCCATTTGTACTGACTGCAGGTTCTAATGATTTTGTACTAAAATATTCCTACTTACTAAAGGTCGCATCCCAGTAGTATTTTCATAAGTTCAAAGATTCCTATGTTCTTCCTCTAAAGTAGATATTATTACCGGGCTATCTCAATATGTGTATTATGCAATGAAAGTTCCGTGAAGGTCTTGAAATTTTCTTTGATATTAGGTCTTATATCCATTATATAGCAAAATTGGTTATACTATATTCTCATGCATTGCCAAGTTAAAGTTAAGGTATCATGTTTTGCTAAGGCCAAGGGGCATATATGCATAATAAATGCACTCGGGCAACCGAAGCGTTGTTGCCCGGTTGGAAATTGAAATTGGACAAAAGTTGATCAAGAAACACTTACTCACAATACTTAGCAATGAATGATTCTGAACCGTGGATATGCAATGAATCGGCAAGATTTTGAGGGTACCTAGTTGACAAGCAGCAATATTCCGCTATGAGAATGGGCAACATTTGCAGACAAGATTTTTGAATTGCTCTACTACAGCATCACATCTGCCTTGACGTCTTGGGGCTCAAAGAACTTGAATTAGACCAGTTTTATGAAGAAGAAAGAAACACTCGTGTGTTTTTGGTTTACTACCCATTCTCTTTTTTGCAGAAAGAAAAGGGGAAATGGGGAAGTCCCAAAATGAATCCCTATAGGGATTCATTGATATACAGAGTGAAATATTGGCCTTTGGGATACCTATTTTGATAAGCAGGGGTGTCTATTCTTCCGTTCTTTGTCCCCACAATGCGGGGAATGATTTTACCCCTTTGGGAAGAATTTTGTTGAATGGTGTATATATTTTTTTTAATTGCATGACCCACCATATTTTGAATAGAATAGTTCCCTATCCCAAAGGGATAGGAAGGGAAGTTGTGCATGTACTTTAGGGAAGTGTAAGAGGCATGTAGTTATAAGAAAAACATTGTAAATGAAATTAAATTTTCCCAATTTTCCACTACTAAAACTGTCAGTGCATACAACACTGATTACACTGGATTTGTATGCAAAGCAATGATATGGATACTGCAACTCATCAGTACGAATGACTGACTTGAACCCTTTAATTATGAGTCCGGAAAAGTTCAAAGAAAAGTGCCTCAAACCATTCAAGAAACTTCACAAGCTCATCACACTTTTCAAGGGTCAGAACATCCTATGCAAACATAGATATGGACAAAAAACATCTGCCGCGATTTTATCGCACTGGATAACTAACCAAAAAGATAAATGGAAATGGGGTAATTTGTTGTGTAATCATATTGTAGTTTATACATGGTGTACGACCTGCTGGAAATTATACAAGCTGAGATGGAAGACATCATGATACTCCTTCCATCATTGAAGGATCCACATGCGGTGACAGGATATGAGAGCTTTTAATTGCAAATGGATAAAGGGAATCCCTGCAAGAGTGGTGATTGAAGACATAGTCAGTTATTTAGGAAGGCATAGAATCGGTACACCCGCAGTACTCAATTGGTAAAAGAACCAAAGAAACAGAAATGTGAAACAGAAACAGAAATGTCCATGCTTATAATCCAACTAGTTGAAGTCGAATAGTAGTGAAGATGACACTGCCAAAGTGGTGCATGAAAGAAACATGTATGTTCTGACAACAGTTAATAAGAAGAAAGAAAAAAAATACACACAAGTCACAAGATCTTAGAAGAATTTCCGCACCTGTTGGATTGGAATGATCGAGCAAGATTTTAAGTAACTATGTAAAAATGCAAGCAATATGCTCTGTGAGAAGTGGGTGGGCACTGCAGACAAGATTGTTGAGTGCTCTACTAGAGCAACACAATCTGCCTTGAACATGTTGAAGGACTTGGAGCTCGAAGAACTTGAATTACACCAGTTGAATGAAGAAGAAACAACTTGCATGTTTTTTTGGTTTACTACCCATTCTCTTTCTGGGAAGATTATAAGGGGAAAAGGGGGAGAGTGTCTCCAAAATGAATCCCTACAAGGATTCATAGATATCCAGAGTTAAAATATTGGATTGGATACTTATCTTGATAAGATAAATGCAAGGAATAGAGTGTAACCATTCATCCTCATCGTGGGTCAGTCTCTAACAAAAGTCCAACAAGTTTTCCTTACCCTTTAGCGCAAGACTGTTCAACAGGCAACACTAATGAAGGCAATAGATGCTTGCTTTAATGCGTTTTATGTATTTGACCTAGAATATCAGTCACAGTCAAGTGGAGCTTGGGAATTTTTGCAAGCACTGATCTACAGGATTCCAGGCCTCATTAAGTTCAGCACAGTGCGAAACTTCAGAGCCCTTATATCTTTTGTGAAGCAAGATGTATCCCACTTCTGCCACAATGAGAGTTTGTGTATCACAAGAATAAGACAAGAATTTGTGTTGATTATCAGAGACACTTCAAGTACTAGTAGTATGTTTATTTACATTAGCGACCATGTTTGACATGCCAATAAGGCCAAAAAAAAATTGTTGTATTGGAGTAACCCGCCCGACCCTAATTTTGAAAATCAAGCCCTGTACAAAAGTATACCTACCCTAATTTTTTTTATTGATTTTCAAAAATCTTATTTTTCAAGTTGTTTTTACCCTGATTTTTAATCGATTTTCTCAATATTTTTTGTGTTCTGGTGTAACTTTGGCAACTTCTCTTTAAGAATTTAAATAATAAGAGTCAAAAGTATCAATATTAATAACATTACATAGACTATGTGTGATGATTTGATGTAGTAATGCAACCACCCGCCCTACCCTATTTTAAAATTTCTTGTTACTCCAATACAATTTTTTTGTGGCCTAACATTGCATTGTGGGTGGGGTAGGCATGTGCGGTATCAATATATTACGATAGCTGGTGGAATGTTACTAATAATCTTACAACAGTGACCATTGAAAACTCCATAAAGTGCAACTTTTGGTGAAGGAGTTTTGTATTTTTGGACTTTCTGTCTCAGCCATTTTTTCATGATTACAATAAGAGAGGTGTTACATCAAAGAGCAAGGCCGTGGCAACAAAATGGGGGGTTTTTATCGGCCTTTGGCACAATACTGATTGAAAAACATGCCAAGATACTTTTTGTGGCAACTATGGTAAATACGGATATTTTCACCTCTATTCTGAAAAAATTAACAAATGAAAAAAAAACCTTTTCCTCCTTTTTTTCCCAAAAACCTGCAGACACATTTTTTTACTAATGCTATGTTGAAAAGGTCGTCACTGATGAGTTGTTCTAGCTCAATAAATCTAACATGTTCAGGATTCCTACGTCCCTGCACAGCACAAGAGAGTAGAGATAATGATCTACAACATTGAATTTCTAATTTGCTGATGTAGAGCACATTGTAATAAGACCATTGCCACGTCAACTGGTTCACACTAACTTTGGTTGGAGCCACTGATCACATTGCATTGATCACAACACAAAATAGCATATCATAATTTGGAACAGGTGCATGAGCCAAGGCTTGAACCAGTAACCAATGGTTAGTTGGTCACTAACATGCACTACATCAGAATAAGCCACATGGCTTTTATTCAAGATTATGTGCATGATTTGTACATATTACTTGCATAATACACCAAAGAAACACAATCCAAAAATTTTGAATTTTAATCTGTTGCTTTTTGATATCCAAGAAATTGGCAAGTGAAAAATACAAAATGCCATTGATAACATGCTGTTAGGTTTGAAGATTGGCGCTTCTACCTATACGCGCGGGCGTGGCATAACCAGCTTTTTCTAGCCAGGGAAAAAGGGGAACATATTCTTAGGGGGCAATCATCTATTAAAGTGGGTTAGCGCAATATAGGCCTATGTTGCTTTCGCTGTATTGGGCGTGTGCAGAAAAGCACTTACTCTACAGGGAGCAAGGTGGAAAGATTCCCATGGGGGAGGGGGAACTTCCCTCTGCCCCTCTGGTTATGACAATGAATAGAAGTTCTCCAAGCTAAATATTAAAGGTAATAACTTACTGCCAAAAGTGTTCTGTCTCTTTCTATGAGATCAGCCAGTCTGTTGAGCAACACACCCCTCTCTGATGCGTCCATCCTACGCCATGGTGAACCCAACCGGAACGCCTCCTTAGCTGCAGCAACAGCAATATCAACGTCGACCTGTAACAGTTTCATCAAGAACTTCACAACATAATCTGTTTTTAATTACTTGGTTTTTGATATTAAAATTTAATTTAAGTTGCAGATGTACCTCAGATACGAGCTGAAACACAGGGGTGGATTTAGAGGATTGCACTCAGCACACCACCCCCTCTACGCCCCCCACACACCACACACACATTTTTTGCAGAGCAGAGGGCGCTGGGCAGTGTGTAGATCTAGAAAAATGACTTTTTGGCAGAAATGGCACCGAGTGCCCTGTAGAACTCGAACGCCGGGCGCTCTGTGAAACTTGAAGAATGACAGCATAGGGCATAGATCCACTCCTGAAACATGTTGTTTATAATTCCTGTACTAGAGTCTAACCTTTATGAAAATGCCATGCACTTTGGTGAGCTTGTTACAAGCTCATTACAAGCTTGTTGCAAGCCCATAACAAGCTCATTGCAAGCACACTGTGAACTTAATTACAATCCACACTTTTTGAGCTATTACGATCACTTTATGAGCTATTACATACCTCACTTTACAGTGCAGACGATAGCGTACTTGTACGTATACGTATAAGTACGTACATACGTCACCAAATTATAAAGATATACAAAAGAATTTTATAAAATCCTCTTGGGATTTTCAGTTTTGAGACGAGAAAGGATACTAATTTCAGAACTAATGCCAAACAACATTATAAACAAATTCTATGTGTCAAAATTTTGATTTCATGTGTCGAAATTTAATTATTGAAAAAAATATAACTGATGACGTCATATCAATTTTCTTAATTAATATCTTTTATTTGAAAGAGATATCAAAAATCTGCACATACATTTTGCTGATAAGCTTTAAAACTCTTATGTAGTGAAGATTGCAGCTTCAGAACTGTCAAAATAAACTGTCCCAGGGTGAAATGTTAAAATCTTTTGTATTTCTTTAAAAAGTTGCATTGCATTGTGGGAAATTATGACGTATGTACATACTTGTACGTATACGTACTTGTACGCTTTCTTCTGGACTGCTTTATGAGCTAGCTTATAAGCTAGCACAGCTCGTATCTGGAACAGCTAGGACAAGTATACGAGCTCCTAATGTGAGCACACATAATTGTGCCAGCTCACACACTATAGAGCTCGTTTGTGCTTGCACAAGATTGCCTGTGTGAGCTTTTAGCTGCATGATCAGCTTCACAAGCTCAAGCTCAGATTTGGATAAGGACGAGCACATACAAGCTAGCTCACATTACAAGCGTGCATGGGTTCCCATATTAAGCTCACCAGAGCCATGATAGACTCACACAAGCTTCTACCATAAGTATGTATCAGCTCCAATATAACATGGATAGAGTGCTAGCTTGCAATTATAAGCAAAAATAGCTCTGTATCAAAACTTACAATTTAGATTAACCAGAAGCACAGCAATTGTAAATTCAAAAGCGAGTTTACTTATCACATCTGTATAATTAAGGGTGCATTTAAAAATTTATGGTTCAATAGATTCTGGGGGTAAAGACCCGGGGGTAAAGATCCTGATCTTGCTGGTGGGGCACTCCGCATATTAATTGATACAGGTGGCAAGGCCTGGTGCGTCAAACCCAGAGGGCATGGCATTCGTTGGCCAGAGGACTACAAATGGGTCTTTAGGTGAGACACAGACACTTTATCAAAGAGAGGAGCGGTCTTGTATGTTCATAGTTTCATTCGCTGAAGTTAATTCTGCTTAAGACCCCTATGAAGAGGTCATTTGTGAAATACATTTTCACTGTATAGGTACAGTTGAACCTCCTTCATATAGGAATTTCACACATTATTATTTCTGGTGCAAGATTGCCCCAGACACATTGGACTACACAGACTGCAGTTATGGTACCTTAGTCTTCAAATGGTCACCTAGTACCTGCACATGCATTTCAGCTTATATTTCTCTCCATTTTTCTTTCACTGCTGTTATTCCTCTTAACATGTGATGAGTTTCATTGAAATATTCCTACAGGAAAAGCCTAAAGGTTAGAGTCCATAGGGATCCTTGACCATCACCTGGTTGTGCCCATAACCTTGACACAGTAAAGAAGTGTATAAGATGCTTTGCCCAAGAGTCATCTAAGTATTGGTTCCGCTTGCATGGTATGTCCATTTTGAGTATTTGCAAGTTTGCGACTTAATTATCAAATATATAGGTGATCGATCATCTCAGGTCTGCTACCTGCAGTCTCACTCTTGGTACCAGTGTCCCCTCTAATCGGCACCCATCCTTCATCATAATAGTGAAGGTTAGCCTAGCATAGAAACATATTTTTTAACTTGTTGAGGCTGATGGTGTCTTTTTAGAATACAGCTTTTTTGAGTTATGACTTGAAGTGTCAATTTATTTTTTCCTCTATTATTGTCCACCCTCAGTCAGATCCCATAGCAGCACACCTTCTATGGAGCCCAAATACAACATTTTATGAAATCCTAACATTGGTCATTCTAAAATCTCAAGTTTGAAAGGTTGAAGCTGGTTGAGCCGTGGGACAAGACGAAACCCAAGGGCATTTAGTGAACTCTCAGTCCACTTCCATAGTTCCATTTTATGTCTTGGAGGAATCTTTATGGTGAAGCTTAGCCTTGTCAGCCACCCTACTGCACATCGCATTTGACATCTTCCTTTGCCCGGGTTCAAGAGTAGGAAACGTCTCCCCTGGCTGCATCCACCCACTCATTGTTGATCAAATAACTGCAAGGGGCACAAAATCAACCACAAAATTAAATTTGCTATCAGTGTTTTTTTTTTTCCTATTTTCTAACTATGCTCCTACTTTTTTATCTTTTTTTACTTTTTAAGTTGATTTTTTGCATTGCAGTATTGGATATTGTTTGGCTTTATAGTCCCCCTGAAGTGACTAAGCTGAAAACAATATTATGTTAATTAACACCTGGTGATTTTTTGTAAACAAGAATTACATTGTGTGTAATTCGAAGATGGCTTCCACAATTGTGATTTAATCACATTTTATGAAAATAAGACAAATTAGCGACCACAGCGTTGACCACGAGATGGTTCATTTATGTAAACCCTGTCAAAAAAGTACGCAGCACCATTACCTTTGTCATGCTCTATCACCGTGCCATCTCGAAGTTCATTGACCAATCATTTAACTGTAGATTGGATTAATGCCTTTCTTCACATATGCAAATCGCTCTTACTCGTCACCATCTGTCAATACAGCCACATGACCTCATCATGCTCTATCACCGTGCCACGTTAGAATTCATTGATAAAAAATTATGTGTTGTGTGTGCAAAGGTAGGTTCTTATGAACTGAAGTATAGGCCTACTTGACAGTGGATCAAAGAACACATAAGAGTCGCAAACTGGGGCCTTCACCGCCACACATACCCCCCATTCATTGTCGGTTAATTGCCCCCCTCATTTCCTTCCCTATGTTTTTAATTTAACAAATGCTTTTTTCACAATCATGGTGTAACTTTTGTACCCTTGGGAACTTGGGGTAAAAATTTCAATTTGTTATTTTCACTAAATTAAAAATACTTTACAAATGAAAATTTAATGTTTATTACTGTTTTGGAGCTTAAAGGCCGACTTAGAGATTTCCGAATGAGGGCGCACTCAAAGTTTCCAAAAAATCGTGGTTTTTGCATATACATAATGCTTGTCCACAGACTAATCACTGTGTGCAAAACTAAGCTCAATTCAGAGTCCTTCTATGGAAAATCCCACTTTGTTATAAATAATTCTGATCCGGAAATTTGGTTTATATACAGTATCCTAGGCACTGTTTACACTGTGCATAAATGTTTACTGGCATGAAAAACGGAAACTCCGATTCATCTGTACTTTTTTCACTGTTTAATAGGTACGCTCAAATTGAAGTCTTTACTATAGAAAATCACAACTTTATTTAAAAAATTCCAGATCAGAATTTTTGTTTATATAAACATTACCCTATGGCATCGTTATACTCTAAAACATAAACGTTTCGGCGCAGGGGTTCTCAACTAGTTGTTTTGAAGTGCCATTTGTTATAATAATTGAGTGATCCTAAAGTTGCGAATCCTTGCGAGGGAGCGAGCGACTGAGCTGTTACGGGTGGGGTCCAGGGGCCCGCTTAGTGCCCCTGGTGGGGTGCAGGGCACAGCCCCGGCGGGGGTGCAGGGGGCAGCGCCCTGGTACTCCAGGATTAGAGGGGTTTTTGAATGCTCAGACCTAGTCCCTGGTGGGTGATGGATGCAAGGGTTAGGGAGACTACTCTACGGGTAGAGCGCATTTAAGCTTGTTTTGAAAGTTATACAATTATTTAAAATCAAACTGGAAGAGCAAAATAACAGAATTCATAACTTTGTTACCAAGGTTTTAGGTATATTTCGACTGTCCTCTCCTTCCGTTCGTTTTTAGTTTGTATTTTTTTAAAATTTCTGCCTATTTTTTTTTCTACGCCTGTCCGCCGTGCGCCACTTTGCTGCCTCCATTCCACAATTGCGGCACGCCGCCAGTTGAGAAAGCCTGGTTATGCTAAAAACAAACAATCTGATTCATCTCCAACTTTTTTTGGGATTAAGCATTTTAGGGACTATTTTTTTTTAATTTTTTAGGTTTTTTCTTTTTTTAAAAAATTAATTTCAAATCCCAAGTCAGCCTTTAAGCATACTGAAACAGAGACAAACTTATTCTCCCACGGTTGGAAATCCCGAGAGTTTCCTGGGAAAGGTCACTATGAATTAAATGAAATCTACACTGTTGGCTGATTGTACTTCTAGTTTTTTGCATCTGATAAGTACACAGTAAATGTGTATTTTTCTCCTTCTATATTAAGAAATGATGTGGCTGCCATTGTAAAGGGTATCCCGCACTATAAGCCTATTTATGAACTTCATATTGCATGGCGAACTAGACTATATACATTGTATCCTAAGGTCCAAAGTACATGCAGGGATGTGTAAACTGTTGATCTTGGTAAATATATTACTATTGACAAGACATAGATTGAAACAAGAATACAAATGAGTATTTATCTTCCTACAGTGTAAATTTAATCATGCTACAGGTGCGGATTAGAGTGGGGCACACCAGGCGCGCCCTCCTCTATTTTGGGCAGAGGCACAGGGCGCCGCATATTAGGGGTCCAGGCACCCTGTAGATTATGAACAAAGGACTTTTTTGCCACACCGGGCGCACGTATCTCTAAGAATGCGGTACAGGGGTCGGGCCGTGATATCAAAAGATGAATTTTTTTATGGCAAGTATGTTACATATTTGTTGTGTTTTAATGCTTGACAAGAATTCCCCCCCTCAGATTTTCGAAGATGAAAAGAGTGGGTTATACCCGGGAGCGCAGCGAGGCGGAAAATTTGGTGCCCCCCTCGATTGAGAATTCCTTGATCCGCCCCTGAAAGCTGGATTCAGTCTATTCTCCTATTAAGCCACAGTTTGATCTAGCAGTTCAGGTAATAGGCTGGTATTTTAAAGGACATGAGATTTCAAGAAAGAACACCCCATTTTTTTTTGAAGCAGGTTTTTGCATATTTGGAAGGGCTTACCAATGATTAGATCACACTCGAAGGTGAATCAGCCGCATACGCCGTCTTTATGTAATAGCTGATGATGTAGTATTTTCTGTCGTGCACAGAGAAAACAAAGCACGGGTTTTCTATAGGGGACAATTACGGCTAGCGGGAAGGGGAAAGTTAAAAAACAAAGTAGTGACGTTTTTTTATTGTATTTGTTTGTCCAAAACACCTTCGAAACATTCTCGGTAGGTATTCTACAACTATCAAGTACAATTAATAAGAAATTGTATTATCAAAAATTCCTCCTGTCACTTGAATGACTTTTTTATCCAGATCCACCTTAGGGGATTCTAGTTTAGTGGCCATAAAAGTTTCTTGGCCTGGATGATGGCACGGCATGCGAGTTAACAAATTTAGAGCAATTCAGACCTTTCCGCAGCATGGATCCATAGCTGTGGCTACCAGAGAAATTGGACATTTTGCAGAGATACGGGGTTGGCATGGGCAATTTCTACAAATTAAATTTTTTTATAAAATTTATACTTCAAAGACAGTTTGTGATAGCCCTGTGCAGTACCAAAGGTCTTTTCGATTTACATGATGAGATACATACACTAAAATTACTCTCAAGTAAACTTGACACATCCCCTTGCAAGATGAAAAGTCTGGAGCTCACCTCAGATGAGCTTGACCAGTTGGTCGTAAAAAGGGCATGCCCGATCTGAGGGGGCAAATTTCCCGCTTGGGAATTTTTTTCCCTCAAGAGGGGTCAAAAGGCAATTTTCCCGCGTCAGAGGGCTAAAAAAAGGGATGATTTAGCATGATTTTTGGCAAATTTTTTCCGGCCCAAATCGTCAGGGGGCAACTGCCCCCGGCCCCCCAGGGGCGCGGATCGGGAGGGGGCGAGGGGCGCGCGGCCTCCGCGGTAATTCTGCAAATTCTTGATTGCAAAATCAGCCCATTTTGAGCTATTTTGGACAGGTTACAAGCCTTTCGCCCCCGGTAATTTTGACATTTTCAATCCTGGATCGCCATTGCTTGCCCAAACCCCATCATCTTATGCCATTGACCTTTGACCTGGGCAATGACCTTTGACACCATCCCACTAGAAGGAACTTCTATTGTACCGTACCCCAAGTCTGGTTATAAATCCAGAATTCAACTTTCGAAGGCGGACACACAAAAACGAAAACTAACCAAAACTAAACCAAAACTGGAAAACACACCCACATCATACACAAACACATACAGACAGGGCGCACCCTCGCATATTCCCCTCTGCTTTTCAAGCCGGGGGATTTTAAAATGGTATTGATTCATTTGGAGTCAACAAAATAAATGACTAACATATTTATATATAATATTTGAATCTTTGGATTATGCTGTAATGAGCTAGAAAAATAATGTCCGAGTCGAAGACGGAGTACAAGATTTTTCTTGACCAACGAAACCATGTGCTTGATAGAGTGTAGACCAACTACGAGTCTTGATAACATGTATCAACCACCCAAGTAAACAGTATGAACGAGATGCTTCATTGACATTGAAAATGCCTACTTAAAGAGAAATATTGATTGCATCCGGGGACTTACCAAAACTGTATACAATTAAAGATTTCTTTGACCACTCGAAATAATAATGTAATATTAGCGGCGTACCAATTGCAATTATCCAGGGGGAAAAATTCCGAGTATCCTGCGGGGGGGGGGGGGGGGACATCTTAAGTTACTCCAATGAATTCTGAAAAGGACCAAAGTTTGAAATAAAAGATCCAATGAGAGATTTCACATAACCGGGTGTCCTTAAAATATGTGAAAATTATGATTTTTGCACTGATGTTAAAGCTTTTTATCAAAAAGATCCATATGAAAGGATACGCTGAGAATTATTTCTTTAGTACAAAAATTGGTGAAATTTCCCCATTACTATAGGAAGCAAAATACGTAAATTAGCCTATGATTTATATTAAAATAAGCAAATCAATTTGCCTTTTGTTCACTTTCCAATGCATTGGCTGTAGCCAAAATACAAAGAAATCTTTGGGGTTTATCTTACATGAAAATCACTTACAGGACACGTATGGCTGTCTCAAATTTTTCTCTCATTGCACTTTTCAATTCAAAATGGCCAAATAATTTAGATGAAAATTGGTCAAAATTCTCCAAAAAAAAGGGAGATGAAAATGCAATTTGTCCATTTTCTTTTAAGACAGAGGGGAACAACTTGATCTCACATGCCCCACCCCCCCCCGTCAGTATGCTTACTTTTTTTTTAATGTACATTTACATGTATTTCTAAGATTTTTAAAACTTACGTATTGTTCACTCGTAATCGTAACAGAATGCCTGGTCACTTTTTTTATATGTGAGTGTGACATTAATAAAGTTTAACACTCAAACTTAAATGTAACACATTAAAATATGGGAAACAAACAAACCAATACAAAATAATAATAAATTAAAAGGTATAGTATAATATATATAATGCAAAAAAAAAAAAAGAAATCCCCTAGATCCTTACTATGATGCTATGTCAGCGGCCTTCAAAAGTTTGTGTAAGGTAGGTTTAGCAACTTTTTAGAGGTTGCAACGAGAGAGCTGACATATCAGGGGTCTTTTCAAAAATCGAAAATTGAAATTTGCCCTGGTGTAAAGCTTTCCTCAAAAATATCCCATCTGGAAGGATTCAGCTGAGAAATGTGTCTTTCGTACAAAAATTTTTGAAAATTTCTATTTTGTAAATACAAAATTCAAACCTAGTTTTACAGGGAAATATAAGAAATCAAATCACTTTTTCTCTTTTTAAGACCATTCTGTAGCCAAATCAAGGTAAGAAATCATTTAAGTGTCTAATAGATTTAAGGGGACCCCTACATTTAATCATAAAAATTATGATTTTGCACATAGTATCCTCGGTTACACGCAGTCAAGAGTAAAATCAGGTAGCTTAAAGTAAGGTAAAAAACATTAAAGAAAATTTCTATTGGATTTTGACTCTTTGGTTATAAAATTTTCCAAGACGGCAAAAAAAAACATAAGGAACACAATGGCATAGAAAAATATTTGACTTAGCATAATGGAATGGGATCTTATGAAAATCACTTCCACACAACTTGAAAACAATTGGGTGTTATCACTCTAAGAAAGAAAGGTGCAAAGAGGTTCTAAACTTTATCCTCTATTAGAACCAACATTAAGGTTCTTCCATGAACCAAAAAAGAAGTTCTTGATGTTGTATATGCACCAAGTTTTTGATTCCGTTAGAACTTTTTGGGTTATATATTTAAGACAAGGGTTCTATTCTCTAGGGTTCCATATAGAGACAAAAGGGTTGATTTTTCTGATTTCAGAAAAAGTTAATATAAAAATGGGCTGATTTTTGAAGATTTTCTATGAAAATGGTTAAGAAACTTCAAAGAATCAACTATTTTAATCGGGTCAAAAATCCAAACCGATTATTCGATAGATATAAGGGTCTAGAAAAAGATAAATTTGTACAATCAGCCAGACTCTTTCTCAGGGGGAGGGCCAAAAGTGAATTTTTTTGGGGAAAGTGAAATTGGGGGGGCATTTCATGAGTAGCTGCCACTTTTGAATTTTGTATTTTCCTTCCTAGCATGTTCCAAATTATGGGATCAGAGTACCATTATTGTGGTTTACCCTTCTCCGTTGGGCTCTACCCCATCGCTTTAACCAACTTGCTCCTGTCAAAGTTTAGGTGCTGTGATATCTTAATGTACCTCCCTCCCTCATGGGTCTACCGTCCCATAGCTTAACAACTTGTCCTGGCACATTTAGGTGTTGTGATATATCATAACATGCCTAAGATGACCATTTCTGGTGTAAAACTGGAAATTGAGGTATTTTTATCAGTGACCATTCTTTCATTCTTACAAACAAGATCTTTCCCTATTCCTTACTTTATTTTTGTTAGAGATTAAGAACCACAAAATTAAGGCACCATAGCTTTCTTGTGCAAGTAGTGATATGCATGCCAAACATCTGTGAGGAGTGACATTGTCCGTTAAACTTTTCACTCATTTAGTGGTTCTTGAAAAAAACATCAAATTATTTCCTTGTAGCAAACTTGTCATTGATTATTTATGTCCTAAGATATTGGACTAAAACATTATTGTTATGGCTCACTCTAATTTTTGTTTTTACAGCAAATGGATGCAGAGCACTCATTGTCGTTCAACCTATTTTGTCACATCCACCATATTTTAAATGTGAAGTCGGAGGGTTTTTAACAAGAATGAAATTTTCACTTTGTATATTATTTTTAAAAATGAACATTTGGAAGAGCTTTGGTACCCTACCTTTAGGATCATACATCTTTAAAGCTGGGCAATCATTTAATGGTCCGTTACTTTTGTGAAACTTAGTCACATCTGTCACATCCAAAACAACTTTCAATGCTCAAAAATAAATTCATTAGTTACCCATTTTCAGTTATTTTGTTAGGGCTATTTTAAGTATCACTAAAAATCAACAAAGAGTTATGTGTCCTAGATGATTCCTTTAAATTAATGCCGGACCACTAAAAGGTGTCCATTCACACCATTTGTTCACATCCATCAAAAGGCGGTTTTTGGTAAAAATACCTATCTAACTCATCAAACTAACTGTGTGATGGTCTTATTACTTGTTGGGTATATTATAATGTCATAAGGTTGTTTGATGTATTCGAACCATTTTCATAAACATTGTCTTTTAGCCTTGATCCCCCAAAGTAATGCATGGCTTATGAAACATAATTTGTAGCAAAGAGGCCAGAAAATCATTTTAAATTTAAACAAATGTGATAGGTATTGTCAAAAAATCAGTTGGATTCTGAATTATATATAAAACATAATTCGTCAATTAAAAACAACTACTCAAATGATGTAAATTGTCGTTCACAGAAAGAATGTCACACTCCACCCCTCTTAAAACTAGCCATATACTGCTGTTCCCAATATAAAAGTGTTGACATGTCTAATGTGTTCTAGGAACTTTCAAATGTTAAATCTCAAGCATTCTTGGTTGAAAAGACATTTTATCAACATCATTTTCAGTTCACGGTAATATGTACACATTCAACTTTTTACAAACTTGAATATAAATATCTATGATCCTGGCCAGGCTGGCCATATTTGTCCTATTACTATACCATGAGATTTAAACCATTGATTCTCAGGCCATGCATTGATATTTACAGTGGAAGTAAAAAACTATAGTTAGTCAATTCCCCCATTGTGATCACAAATACACCTTGAATTGCCATATATCGGTGAAATAACAACTAAATTTATCCAAATTTGTCCTAAAGGAAGCCTGGGGGATACTTTCTGTTGCCCAATGATCATTATGGGACAGCCATGTAATTATTCTTTGTAATTTAGAATCCAGTTTTTCCAACAAAAGTACCAAAAAAATGAAACAAAGTAAACTTGAAATTTTATTTGAGAGTAGTGAAACAATTAAGTTTGCCAGAAGGTCTTTTTATGAAAAAACCTTGTAGTAGACTCCTTGGCAATTAGAAAATAGTGTTATGAAAACCAGCTTTTAACCATTTGCAAAAAATGAACCCACCCCCCCCCAGTTGACAAACAGTGGCGCCGAATTGTGAAACGGGCCCCGGGGTAATATAATCAAAAATTGAAATTTTAACCAAGTTTGGCCCAATATAGCTGATTTTTGCAAAAAGTGTATGATTTGGGGCCACAAATCCAGCATTGTTTCTTCGACTGGGGGGGGGGGGGACGGGGGGGCACAACAAAATGGGGAAAAAGTGCCCATCTGGCATCTGCCCATTGTGTAAAATTTGGTTAAAGGGCATTCGTGATTCTACCACTTATGTTTGTTTATGTTCACTTGAGAAAAGCTTAGTCCCAAAATTTAAGTACTTCTATTTTGCATTTTGGTGGATGAGCAATATTTGTATCGCAGTATCCCATAGACCCACTGTTACTGCACTGTAATTTCTGTCAGTTAAGGACAGCTTGGGCACAAACTACGATAGGCCTACTTATCACAAGGTTCAGATGATACAAAAACTCAACTTTTTTTAGGTAAGCGGGGGACGGAAGCTGTGGATCGCGCTTGATTGCACCCCCCTCACGAATGAACTGCCTCGCTACCCCCCTTCTGCCCTCCCCCAATTTGCAAGGTTCTGGTTGCGCCACTGACACAAAGCGAAAGCATAAGACATACGAACCTGTTTTACTGTATATCCCCGGATTTACAGATAGGAGATGGAACTGCCGCCGCATCGCCGAATATTGTCCGACTGCAATGCCTCACACCAGACCTGAATAGTTACTCAATGAAATCGCAACATTTTGTCAAAACAAAAATCTTCTCTAATTGGCATGATAACGGTAAATTATAGTAAAGCTTATCCTTTTCCTTTGCACCCAATGGCACATTGCCTGAACCAGAGAGAAGATGCTCAAGTCAACTTGAGAAGCGATGGCGAGGATGGCTAGTGCAAGGAATGCTCTCTCCGGGATGTGCGGTGTAATCGGCCTACTATTATTAATCCACATACTGTCTTGTCATACATAGAGTGACTGTGCTGCCCGGCTAACAAACGATTTTCATTATCTGTATCAGGTCACCTCAAGTTTCAAGTTTAAACATTGATTGCTGAATGATGACTTTTGCGGTCATCTGGTGAATGGAAACCTACGCACACAGGTAGTCGTCGAAGAAGTAATCTCGCTCCCCTTGATGTACCCTAGCCCAGCTTGGACGATTCGTGACAGCCAAAACGAGTTTGTTTGCCGTAACCCCACCAACCTTCCCACCCAGAAAGTTTTTGAGCCACAACCCCACCATGCACCATCTTTTTGGAAATTTCCACCCTCAATGCCCTGAATAGGTGTCAATGTATCCACCAAAATCATAAAAACCCTGACTTTTACACTCATTTTCGCCCCGAAAGTGTTAGTACTTAGTAAATTTTTAGCATGATTTTTTAGCATGATCATGAAATGTTCTGTGGTTCTATCGCTTCTTTGTACACTTATCTAGTCCTATACTGACATGGTTTTTGTACAATAGCCTACAGTATAGGCCAATTGCAATGCATTTGGAATTGTTAAAACACGTTAAACACCATCTGCTCCCGACCCAAGAAATTTTGTGCCAAATTCTCACCAAAAATATGTGCGGACCCGCTTATGATTTTCATTTACAATTAACATATCAAAACCTTTGGGGTACTAATGCAACACACTATTTAGTTCCTCTTTGCAAGCTTTTCTTTTCCTGCCCCCACAGAGACGTTCATTGAAACAACTATTAGTAGCTCCTTTGGCATTAACTTGCCACAACTCGTTCATACTTGGAGCACGAACACAAATTCCAAGTACCTTTATGGAGCTGATAAAATTATCCTCATAATAACACATCAATGACAAAAATAGGTTACCAGGGCTACCCGCCAGAATTTGTTATAAGGTGCAGCTTTTAGCATGATTTTACTCTTTTCCTGTGTAAAACACCTGTTTTTCATCTTGTGTTGACCCTTTTACCAAAGTTTTGTTTACCTCTACAAGCCAACACAGCTGATTTCCTAATTCCACATACCATTGTAATGGTAATTCTTCCCTATCCAACTATATAACATTCAATCTCATGAGTAAAGATCCCTCGACCGCCAGGTTAAAAATTGTGAATTGACCATTTCAATTTGCTTCTCTTAGCAAGTTTGTAGGCAGAGGAGCGGTGCATCTCGTATAATCCATTCCGAGTAGGGAGTGTGTTCAGGAGTTGGATTTGTTATAAATGCACAGGATATTTCACACAGCTTATTTCTGGCTGTTGTCTACTGTGAGAGTAACATAACTTTATAAAATGGAATTGACTTTGTCATAATTATTATCAGTAAAATTTTGACGCATGCATGAGGGTAAAATAAGATAATTTTTACTGGGTGGGCCAACTTAATTAAATGACCCAAAAAGTGGGAAAATAAAATTTTACTGGGTGGGCCAACTTTAGTTCCATAAAATTGCTATTTCTACAAAAAACAACAACAACGAAAAGCAATGGGTTATTTTATTAAACTTTTAGTATATTATACATCACAAGATGTGACTTGCAGGTATACCTATTATACACATCACGAGGACATTCCAGAAAAGTGCACTCCATTTTTTTTTCAAACTTTTTAACAAAAATATTTAGAATGCTTACCAATTATTACATTAACAACTGAAGTGAATAAGTTTCCCACGTCTGTGGTAAGTATAACGATTTAGAATGCTCTATTCTCTATGGGGCTGGTAAGACAGAAAAATAAGTTCAAAATAATGTTTTTTTTGTTTCTTTTCCGTTGTTTGTTCAATAAACCTTTCTAACGTTCTCAGTAGTTGTTCTACAACCATTCAATTGCGAAAATTTTGTATCCTAAAAAATATCCTTGGGTCTCTTAATGTTGTATTAGGTGGTTTGAGTGCTTAATAAGAGTATCACTGCGCTATGAAATCAACATAGACCGGACTTCCATGTACTCAATCAAATGTTTTTTTGTGCAGACCTTCTCATTAAAACGTGAATCGCAGGTTGAAGCCATAAAGCTTTTAACAAAAACATGGGTATTTTCATAACATAGAGATAGAAGGTTGAAGAATTTAATTCTTTTGTAATAAAGTATTGAAGTTTAGCATATATTTTAACTGATATCACTATTCCTACAAATCAATGAGGAGTAATTATAATGTAGACCATGCAAGTTTGTCCTTTTTACATATAATTTAATTAAAAGTGGACTAAGGCCTTTTGAAATGAGCTCCCATTATATCATAATACAGTTGTGCTTTTATTTCAGATCAATTTGTATATTGTAAAACTAACTTAGTAGTAAAATAAGGCTTTCAACTAATTTTTGTATGAACTGGTGGGTTTTTGTTCGAAACCCTAATTTCATTATAAATTGATTTGATTGACATATGCATTTCTTTTTACTCAAAACGGGTTTATTTCTTTTATTGTCGTATCACAAATTTATTTTTTTTTGTTTAAATATTTACTATCAACAAATTAATCCACAAGATATTCGACAACAAATTCAACATACAAAAAAATGGGCAAGAAACAAAATCACTCACGACACGCCTTCCAGATGGGCCACTAACTCCGCTCATTTGACATTTTATTAGTGGCAGAGTGTAACACTTAAAAAAAAATTAATTATATCAATATTTTTCTCAGTTTTCTACACCTTTTTATTATTCATCATTAATATCACTTGACTGCAAAATAACCTATGTCTGCCCCTCCCCAACTGAGTGAGCCTTATTCAGTTTCAGTCCACTTACATCAATCATATGCATATTGGGCGTCCCCCTTTGCCCCAGCGTCTAATAAGATCAAATCCACATTTTCACACTAATCATTTTGAAGAATACAATATTGCACTCTCAGTAGCCTAGTCCTTTATTTGGAGGATCAGCTTTTTGGTATATGAAAAAAGAATAGTTTTTTTAGTTATATATTAGAGTGATGATTAAGCAAAACAAAAGGAACAAAAGCCAATTTGTTTCGAATAGTCCATTTGAATTTTGGATCCCTTTAATACTGTCATTTTGTTTTGTATAATTTGATGAATTCAGAACTTGGCATTTTGGGACAAAAAATGCCCGTGGGATATTTTACTTACTTTTAATAACAGGTGATCCAAATCAATATTTTTTTGTTTTTATAAATTAATAATTATACAGTAAAACCTGATTTACACACTATTTTGAGACCTTCATCAGTGAGGTAAATAAGAATAATTTTACTGGTGGAGGTGAGCCAACTTTAATTAATTGACCCAAAAAGTAGGGGATATTTAACTGGGTGGTGGGCCAACTTTAGTTTTCCAGAATTTTGCTATTTATAAAAAAAACACAACACCGAAAAAGCAATGGTTATTTTATTAAACTTTTAAGTATATTATACCATCACAAGATTTACTGCATGTATACCTATCTCCCACATCAAGAGGACATTTCCAGAAAAGTGGCACTCCATTTTTTTTCAAAACTTTTATTAACATATTTAGAATGCTTACCAATGTAATTAATTACCACTGAAGTGAATAAGTCCAACCCTTTAATATAAACCGATTTAGAATGCTTCTCTATTGGGCTGACTAGACCATATAAAATAGTTTCAAAATAATGTTTTTGGTTTCTTTTTCCGGTTTGTTTGTTCAATAAACCTTTCAAACGTTCTCAGTATTTGTTCTACACCATCAAAATTGCTGAAAATTTTGTAATCCCTAAAAAATATCCTTGGGTCTCTTTAATGTTGTATTATGTGGTATTGAAGTGCCTTAACTACGAGTATCACTGCGCTATGAAATCACATGAGACCGGACTTCAAAGGTCTCATCAAAGTTTTGTGAGACCTTATCATGAAAACGTGAAGCGCAGGTGAAGCCATAAGCTTAACGAAAACATGGGTATTTTCAGAACATAGAATAAGAAGGTTGAAGAATTTTAATTCATTTGTGAAGAAAGTTTATTGAAGTTAGCTATGATTTTACCTGATATCACTATTCTACAAATCAAATTAGGAGTAATTATGAATTGTAGTACAAGTTCATTTGGTCCTTTTTTTAAATAATAATTTAATCTAAAAGTGGAACTACGGCACTTTTTGAAATGATCTCCCATTTATAATACAGTTGTGCAATTTATATTCAGATAAATTTGTATATTGTAAAATTAACTTAGTATAATTAAAGGCCTTCAACTATTTGTATGAAAACTGGTGTGTTTGTTTCAAAACCTAATTTTCATTATAAATTGATTTGATTGACATATGCATTCGTTTACTAAAACGTTTATATCTTTTATATTCTGAAATTCACAAGTCATTCTTTTTTTAATATAAAGCAAAAAACAATAAAAAAAATAAAAAAAATCCCCCCCTCCCCAAAATTCATCTCACGAACACGCTTCCAGATGGGCACTAAGCATCGCTCATTTGACAATGTTAGTAGGCAGATTGGTAAACAATTAAACAAATATTATATAATCAATATTGTTCTCTCTTTTCAACACCTTTTTTATTATTCCTCCCTTAATATAACTTTGACTGCAAAATACCTATGTCTGGCCCCTCCCCAACACTGAGTGAGCCTTTTATTTTCGTGTCCGTCCACTACATCAAATCATTATGCCACTAAATTCGGCCGCCGTGCCCCAGCGTCAATAATAGCAAATCACATGTTTTATCACACTAATAATTCATTTGAAGATACAATATGCTGCTTAGTAGCTTAGTCCTTTATTTGGAGATCAGCTTTGTTGGTATAGTGAAAAAAAAATGAGTATTTTAAGTTCTTTAAAAAACATATTAGAGTGATATTAAGCAAAAACAGAAAAGGAACAAACAGCACTTTGTTTCAAATAGTCATTTGAATTTTGATCCCTTTACCTGCAGTTTGTTTTTGTATCATTTGGAATTGGAATTCAACCTTTGGCATTTTGGACAAAAATGCCAGTGGCATATTATTAACTTTTTAATACAGGTGATCCAAAATCAAATTTTTTGGTTTTATAAATTAATAATTATACAGTAAAATCAATGATTTACACTAGTTTGACCTAAACGTTTGGTATGATCTAGAGTAAAACCAATACGAAAGTGCAAGTGTTGCCTTTTGGGTTTTTTAGGCTACTTACACTACTGCAAACAACTTAAATTTTATTTGGACTTGTATATGCAATTTGGTATTTAATGTTCACATTCCACCAAGCCTTACTTTGCCCCATTCACACGGTGAATCATTATGTGTGTATTTATCAACAACAGAGAGGAATTTCAGTATATTCCAATTCATTACACAGAGAACTACCGTTCCTGTCGTGGTGTTCCTTTAAAGTAATGGCGATTAACTTTACTTAGTTAGGCCTTTAGTAAACTTGCACTATCCCCTGAATACATAATGCTTATAATTTGTTAGGTATAGAGTCACACACTGCCTATTCAGGATTATGCCTTAAATTAATCAGTTGACTATTTTATAACATTCATTAATTTCAACTGAATCTGTAACTTCATCAATATATGTTGGGCCAGATAATTTACTGGGTGGGTAAATAATTAACTGGGGGGGCCATTTTGGGTCATTGGGCAGACTGAATTTACTGGGTGGGCCAAATAAATAAACTGGGTGGGCCTGGCCCACCCAGTTCTATGTTATGTACCCAACGTGAGGGTCCTAACGTTTGGTATGATCGAGATAATAAAACAATAACGAAAGTGCAGTTGCCATTTTGGTTTTTGAGCTATTTACAGCAAACAACTTAAATTTTATTTGGACTTGTATAATTGCAATTTTGTATTTACTGTTCCATTCCACCAGGCTTACTTGCCCGATTCACAAGTATCATTATTTTTTGTATTATACATACAACAGGCAGGAATTTCAGTATATCCATTCATTACAATATAACTACCTTCCTGTCGTGGTGTCCTTGAAAATGGCGATTAAATTTAATTATAGAGACTTTGATAACTGTGTCACTATACCACCCTGAATACAATGGTTATAATAATTTGTTAGGTATAGAGTCACACACTCTGCCCTATTCAGGATAGTGCCTTAAATACTCAGTGACTATTTTATTAACATTCATTAATGTTTAACTGCCAACTGTAACTTCTCAATGTTTGGGGGGCCAATACTTTACTGGTTGGGGTCAAATAATTCACTGGGTGGCCATTTTGGGTCATTGGGCATACTGAATTTACTGGGTGGGCCAAATAATTAACTGGGTGTGGGGCCATGGACCACCCAGTCTATGTTATTTACCTCCTCTGACTCATGCAGAACGTTAATGTGATTCTAATGTGTGGAATGGCTATAACAACAGCGAACCCCTACACACAGCAAATGGAGAATCCCAAGAGTGCAGTCCGAAATTACTGCTGGATGGTTGACCTCAGCTGCCCTTTTTATGTGGAGAGTAAAGTTTAGAAATTACAGGTCTTTTATGCAATCAAAACGTTTTGTCTGAAAAAATCTTTCCAACACCAGAACGAAAGTATTACTAAAACAACGACACCACGTAAAATAGGAGATCGTACTATCTGCCATGAAACATGTTGTATTCAGTTTTAGAGTAAACGAGGTGTGAGTTCATCTATAAAATAACAATCCGGGCCGACCGCTAATCATTTTTTTCCTCCGTTATACCGCAACAATATTTTAGGCCTTATAATGCATCTGGCGACGCTTCCACATTGTATCTTTACATAGTCCGCTTTGATCAAGTGGCCCATGGGAAAAATTAAAACGAAAAAATCAAAGTGAAAAATGTAAAAGGTCCAAACAAAAGTCGCCATCACTGTGAAGAGGCAAGATGAATCTACTACCCTAACCGAGCCAGAGCGCACTGGCGCCCTCGTGGCTGGTCACTGTTGTCCACTGGGGAACACGGCCGGGACTATTAAAGTGTCTTCTCGACAGACTAACACGCAGGCACTGTTAAAATGTCCGTAAAATTACGGACTCCGTAATTTAAACATTCCGCAATTTTTCCCACAAACAATCTGGTATGTGTGTGTGGTGGAAGGGGGGGGGGGAAAATACAAAGCCCGGGTGTTTTAGAATACCCAAGTTACCAGCGGCGGAGGAACTATTTTCAAAGTGATATTCCCCACACTTTGATTCATTTACAATAACTTACGTTCCCCCCGTTTCCTCGTGCAGCGATAATGATAAGCCACGTGTGTGTATCATCAAGTTAAAAATGGAGGGGCCATGGCTTCCTCCTGACCTTATAACCCCCCCCCTTCCGCCGTCCGCTGCCAGTTACCCCCCCCCCCACAACACACACACACCCACCACCACACCACACACAGAGTAAGAACTAACGTTTGTACTTTGTCAACGCGTGAATTTCATATAGCCTTCCCCTTATTTTCTTTATTTTTATAAACACTACTCAATTTTATAAATGCTACCATAGGCCTATGCGTTATCTATGTTTTTATAATATCACAAATGGGGGTCATGTTATTAGGGGGTGGTTCTTAGTGGGACAGGGGGGTACGGGGAAGGGTTGACCATTTCATTCAGCGATTTTAGCAGATTGATCGGTCCCTTTTTTCTTGCAATGGTTCTATGAAAGGGTTGCATTTCTGTGTGCAAGTGATTTTCCAAATAGTCATCAGGTATGAGATGCATGCAAAACCACAAATGTGAAAATATGCTTGCCAAGGCTCAAAATACATTTCCCCCGGGTTTCTTTTTTCAGCTTCTGGGGCTTCGCACCAAAAACCTCCTCCAAGCCTGGGGGGGGGGGTATGAAGAATGGGTATCAAATCTGTCCTTTTGGTATATTTTTTTCGGTGTAGTGGTTTCAAACAAAAGAAATCCCTAACCCAACCCAAAAGAATCCCCCTCCCCGCCACCGTCTTTAAAACGTGTATTGGTATAATGCCCACATTTTTTGACTTTGGCTCACGTTCAATAATAGCCGTATTCATGTCGGCAGGACGTTAGGCATGTGCGGCGGCGCCAACGTCAAAAATTGTTGTGCCAACGTTGGGCTTGCGGACATATATCCCGGTCCTTGTACTCACATTGAAAGGGGGTCTGGGTAAATGTGTCGCCCATAGAGCCCTCAATCGCAGGCCAATTTTCAGTTCAACAGGCTCCATTTTAAAGCAGTTTAATTCCAGATACCCCATCTTGTTATGTAGAATCGTTCTGACTCAATTTTACTTAACCCACCTCAAAATAGATAGAACTCAAACTCTAAAACCCCTTGTTTCTTTGTTTTCTGACAAGAAGTACCAACTTCAGTTCCACACTGCAAAAACTGTGGTGTTACTTTTAACAAACACCATGGGTGTTTTAATTTTAACTCCCTCCTGGAATCAATAGGGGACTGCACCCACAGGCGTTACACCATTTCGGTGTTCAATACCACCGTGTTGGTAGTATATTAAGACAACTTTTTGGTGTAGATGACACCACGAGACAATTATAATTATTTTAGCATGCCCGGGTGCCAAATGACACTACGTGTAATTTAACACTCTCCGGAGTTCAATACGGCCCGGGCATACGGGAACCAACTCCCTCTGTATTAATTAACACCAACATTGGTGTTAACATGAATCTTGTAGCCGTGTATATTTTAGTAAGAAACTGTTATTTTGTTATTTTTTTTTGTTTCTTCTTGCAAACTGCTTGCCTCTACTCACATAACAGATCACAAAAATGTATAATTTTTTTTATTGTTGTTATTTTTGGTGTTATTCTAAATTTTTCAACAACCAGAAACTAACACCAACACGCTTGACACGACTTGGTGTTAAAAATTTAACACCCCGTTTTGCATGTGCACGACCCATATTTTAATCCCCAAATCAGTTCCGCCCCCAATTTTGAAATCTTGGTGGCACACACCCTATACCCAAATATGCTCGAGTACCTCCCGGGGGCATATCTGGTTCTGAATATTTAAATCTAAATGCCCTGTTTTTTTTTTTTTTTTAATTTGGAAATACACTGTTTTGCAGCGGGGTATAATCACTAACCCCGACGGATTTGAAAAGTCAATAGTTTATTCCAAAATTATCATGATATATAAGAGTTATTAAGGTTTGAGAGGTGATTTTGTATGTCACTGGGAAACTCGCAGATTGCCGTACAAAAAATGCAGGTAAGAATTTCATAAATAACCGTTTGGGAAATCCCAAATGCCCAAATCGAGCAGGTTCGATCCTGCCGCCCCTCCCCCCCCCCCCCCGTTTTATTTTATTTCGAAACCTACGGCGGTCCGGTAAGTACGTAATTCCTGGTTCTAAAAAATTGAAATAAAAGTGGCCCCCGTAGCGTTTTTGAAAATTCTCAAGACGGAATCATACCGAAAGGCATGTAGGAAAAATGGAATGCGCCCGTAAAGATTACGTGTAAACTTTACCGTGTCTGCGAGACACAGAAGTAAAGTACCCGACAAAAAACGTTCAATTTTCTCATTATGTTCTATAGGTTCAGCCCAATTACGATTACATATCAAAACCAAAAAATAGTAGTAACCGGACCCTCTGATGCAAAAAAATCTCCATAGACCCCTTCGTTTTCCGGGATATTGGGTTTAGTTTCATTACACAATTCGCTATGACGGACTGATACGTTAATCTCTCGAGCATTACCAATTTAAACAATATCTTTCGCAGTCTGTGACAACCAGACTACACACTTTTCCGGACCGCCGTAGCGAAACCCCTATGCATTTACACTGATGCACTCAGCCCCGTGATGCGATTTGCGTATCAAACGAACGACAAGTTTAAAATGCTGATGTATATTGATCGATTGATCAACCACGACACATAATTTAACAGCCAGGCATATGTTGTTTTGTGCTTAAAAAGTTACTCTGTCTGGCATCCACCCGCACGAAAGAAGAAAGAGTCAAATTATTTGAATTTGGAGAGTAGTTAAAAGGAAAGTATACGTCTGTATGGTCATATAGTATAGGTTAGTTTTCGAATTGAACATTGACAGAAAACAGATATATGAAGGTTCGTACGCGACAGTAATGAATAACATAACTCATAGGTTGCTTTGATCCCACTGACTGTTTTGATCTTATCATAGGGGGTTATAGGAATAACTTTCTTGTCACAATTTTTTAAAAATTTTTTTTTACATGCACTGACATGTTATTTTTTTACAAAAATTTGATTTTGATGACTTGTATAGGTTTTCTGATTTAGCAAATCACTGATAGTGCCTAGGTTATTAGTCCAGGGCACTATACACTAATTTTACAAGAAAATCAGTTGCAGAAAAAATTACACCCCGAGGTCACCAACAGGGGGAGCACGGGACACAAAGCTACACAACCAAGGACCAAGTATCTATGTCATGAAAATCGATCGACATTAAGGTTGTCACAAACGCTACTAAAATCGTGGGGGGGGGGGCAATGGCGGCAAGGGCCGGCGGGCAATTGTATAGTTGATGACCTATTAAATGGTACTTATGTTAGTGTAATTGTATCCCGCACCCCCCCCTCCGAAACAAATGTATCTATTGTCATGAAAATCGATCGACAATTCGACAAACGTGGATACCCAATGTTGACACATTTTGTTGACCCCAATCGTGAGAGGGGGGTAACTGTGGGACATTATTCAAAGGATCATTATATGCAAGTGCCATGAAACT
>JAMKCH010084733.1:0-43274 GCA_023653785.1 Ophioderma brevispina
TGACGTTTGTTGGCCTATATGGCAAGATTCTCGCAATGGATTTTTCTGATTTTTTCAGAGGTAATCTCTTGCATGTCCCTTGTCAAAATTGTGTCACCATTGCTTAAAATTGCTCTAAAAATAAGAGACAATTTGCATGGGGTCAAAATGGTTCATTACATGATATAAATGATATTCCTGTTAATAACCACAACCCAGGTGGTTAAGCAGTGGAGGGATATGACACATGTAATGCTACTGAATTACTATTTTTCATAAATTTATGTTAATATGTTAAAACATTTTGCACAGGGAGATAGTGGCGGTCCACTTATCTGTGAGGATCAAGGAGGATATTGGCATCTTGTAGGAGTCACGAGCTTTGGAACTGGATGTGGACTTGAGGGATATCCTGGAGTATATGCAAGAGTTGCCTGGTTTAAAGATTTCATACTTGATATAACCAACACCAACAATCGTAAGTATAAATTGAAATAAGTGTTTAATGATTTTCTTTTATTTAGGCCAGTGCTAATGGAATACAAAACAATACCAAAAAACATTTGATAAAACTTTAAACATGTAGAAAGTTACTTTTTATGAGAAAGATGCATTCTCAGTTTAAAGTAGAATAATCAGCCTTAACAGTATAATCGTACAGTTATAGTTTATAGTTTCTATAATAAGTCGGATGTTTTGATTGTTTATATTTTTCCTGTGTTATAATATAGCTTTTGGGTTGTGTAGACCTGATCAGTTCACATGTGACAATGGACAATGCCTGCCATCCTGCTGGGCACAGTGTGACTTTTATACTCAGTGTGATGATGGAAGTGATGAAGTAGATTGTGGCAGTAAGCAACTACTATTTTCTTGATCTAAAATATATTTTGATTAACAATAATTGTGTTTGTGTAAGTTCTTGGTTACAAGAATATTGGATTTCCACTTCCCCTCTCACTTTTATCAAGAATTCTTATTCAGTGGGCGGGGTTTAGTAAGCAAACACGCAATATCATTGGTTGTGCCTATCTTATATGAGACGATATTAGATAGTGCGTCGCCGCGCAAGTGTTTACGCGCGCGTGTATAAGGTTACGCAGTGCACGCAGGTAGTACAGGTTGGTTCATTTTTTTACAGCGGGGGAATAGTTTTGTTTTTTAAACTAATATTATTGAAATAAAACTATTTTCGGTGATTAAAACAACCAAAACTAAATAAGAATGAGAATAAAAGATAGGATTTGTTGTTTTGCCTATCTAATATCGTGTCATATTTTTTTTTTTTTTTTTTTTTTTGTGTTATAATATAGCTTTTGGGTTGTGTAGACCTGATCAGTTCACATGTGACAATGGACAATGCCTGCCATCCTGCTGGGCACAGTGTGACTTTTATACTCAGTGTGATGATGGAAGTGATGAAGTAGATTGTGGCAGTAAGCAACTACTATTTTCTTGATCTAAAATATATTTTGATTAACAATAATTGTGTTTGTGTAAGTTCTTGGTTACAAGAATATTGGATTTCCACTTCCCCTCTCACTTTTATCAAGAATTCACACAACACATTCAAATACGTACATTAATTTCTCACAGCATTGGTCTGAAGAGAGGGAATTCAGTGAAAGTGAGAAAGTGTCCTAGAGGTTTTACAGGAACAAGGCTACCAAAAAAACCTTTGTGGTTACCGTCTTCAAAAATATGCATGTAAAAGCATGTTTGTATATTTATGAGTAAATTTGGATAACTTTAAGGATAAATGCTTGACATCTCTGAAAAACCAAACAGAGATAAGGACTGAGACTTAGTCATCTGCTCCAAAATAACTTAAAGCGGCACTGGCACTTTTCACAAAATATGAAAATTTCTCCATTTGCTCTCAAATGATAGTCTAGCCATTGAAGAACAGAGATATATTTTAGCACATAAAAATAAAATTACCCCTAAAACAGAATAGGGACATTGATATGAGGATAAAGAATCCAGGTAATGCCTAGGACAACTTTGAAGTTTTCCATAACTTAATCAACAAGGGTGTATATTTACCATGAATATGTTTGACTCGTACTCACTGATATTAAACCACAAAGGTATAGGGACGATCAAACAGTGTGCATAGCATTGGGGAAAACATGCATACGGCGTGCGTGTCTATGTCTAAAGCATTTTCGTCGTCTGAATTTAACGTCGCCGGCGACGTAAATTCTAACTCGTTCTGTTTACATCAAGGAAGCTGATTTTCGGTCTTATCATTAGGGTGGGGGCTTTCTGTATAGATAAGCACTTACAAACATGCACAAATATCGATTTGAAAAATCTGAGGCGCACTATTTTTTCAAAATGTGCAGTGTATTTTAAGGGTAGTTGCATTCTCAATACTTGGTACTAGCCGTTGTGTTCGGGGAAGGAGGGGAAAGAAGGGGAGAGGTAGAAAAAGGGGGAAGGATGGGGGGTTGGGAGGGTCGGGGGCGTCTTTTGTTTGAGTTCTAGCATTTTGTTTTTTCTGCTGGGTCTTTTTCGTATTGTGTTTTTTCTTTAAAAAGAATAAAATTTTTATTGTTTTTTTTTTTTGTTTTTTTAAACGGCCGTGACAACCATCAAATCGACGGTTGAGTTTTTATACTGTCCCTTACAAAATGTCACTCTGTCTTGAATTTGCAAGTAGTGTCCCCCACATTCACCAGAGTAGATTGCAGTCTTCAACAGCAGAATCTCATTAATAAATTGTTGGATATTTCATGGTAAAAATGACACAATGTGATCAAAATTGAGCGGCCCCCAGCAGGTTCGGGGTTTGGTTTAGAATTGGGACCCGCTGTCTCCCTTGATATCGTAAAAGGCGACTAAAAAAGGGGCAACTCGTCTATACGGTTATCATGATTGTAGTTGTAAACATTCAAGTAAGTTTTAACTCAATGTGATTAAACAAGTGTACATTATTGTTAAGGATAATGTTTATGATTAGGTCATTGTTTTTGTCAATTAAGAATGGTCCTTCATAAATCTTGTATAGATACGAGACATAAATATCAATACGTTTTTTATAGGGATCGCATATTTGTTGGGATGAGACGAGATGTGTTTGTTTTCATGTGGTTGTTAATTAGCAAAACTGAGCCTGTTTGCTCGATCTCATTAGGACGTTTTTGCTTGATACATGGACAGGTGATGAACAAATTCATTCAGTGATTTTATGTATCTTTTTAGTTAAGATTATTAGTTGTATATCTCTGGGTAGTTATGTTGTTACTGGACGACCATATGTTTTTTCTGCGTGTATCATTGCGATCAATAAGTTGTGTTCTAATTGAAATATTTTTTTAACCAACAAAGGGACATCTAAAGCCTGTATAGTTGTGTCAATTCTTGAAATATAAATTGTTTTGTTATTCATCTAGTATAATGTATATGAAATTTTCTGAAGGATAAAGTTTGTTTGGTAAAATTTTGATATAATTATCGTAATGACACGAAATTGACCACAATGGTGTTGAGGTGTTGTTTAAATGTCTAATTACTCAAATATGAGCGGTGTGGTTTGGGGGATGAATGGTTGTGTATATGTTGACTTTTTTGATGCATTTTTTTAAATATTACTACAGCTTGCCCTGACCCTGAATAATTAGACCCAGGAATGTCTGGATTGAAACTGTGGCATCCTATGGATATCGGTTTAAGCGTATGAAATGAAAATAACATGTGGTGTTTTTGGACGTACCAATGGTGAAGATGGTGGAAGAAGATTCTTGTGAATTCTTGAATTTCAAACTAGAAAGTGTGGTATTGCCTTACTCTGCTATTGAGAGCGGCCGGAAGCCTAGTTTACACTGGCTCCACACTGCCAGGGTGTATGTTTTGTCTCCAGTAAATGAGCGCCTTCGTTTCCAGTTTTATACAGATGGAGCTGTTGCTTATTCAGGTTTCCAGCTCAATTTGAACAACACTGATGGGGCAGGTAAAGTGTGTTATCATTATGAGACCATTACTTCATTAATGCTATTTATACATTAACTTTTATCCTAAATTAGTATTACAGGTGTGTGTGCAGCAGTCAAGACCCCAATTCACTTCCTTTCTTCAGTTCTTTAGATCCCCAGCTTAAAGCATGCTTCATTCTTTAGATCCTTACCAGACCTTTTTAAAATGTTTGGTTCTATAGCCTAAAATAGGCAACAGTTTGTTTAAAAACCTTCCAGCCTCTTTTTTGCTCCAAAATTCAGTTCCCAAGACCAAAAAATTAATCTAAAACTGGATGCAAAAATTAGGTTTACCCAAACCAACTTTGACTGCCCCAGAACTTTTGACACTGAGCAGATGAACGATCAAATTTTGTACCACTTGGTGTTTTTCAAAGATGAACCCAACCCTTTTCTGATTGCTATAGCAGGTTCTGCAAAACTGAACTTCCAAAACATATGGCTCATTCTGCTGGCTGGGACAGGAGGATATCTAACAAAACAGAATTGACCTTTTTTTACCATTTTAGCCATTTTACCCTATAAACTCCCAAACCAATAGTCATAGAAGGCACAAACTATACATTTTTGGAATCCTTATGACTAGACAGACAAAATGGCATACATTTAACATGATTGGAGCATTTTAAAAGTTTGACCCCTGTGCAAACTTAAATTGGACCCTATTGAAAAGTGACACCACAATTTGAGAGTACACCTACCTAGCGTTGATATAGAGGGTCCATACTAACTACAAACGGTGTCAAACCTTTTCTGTAGTGAGGGTAAACATTGATGTTTGACCTGGGTCCACGTGCTCCTCTATATTTCATATGTCTATATTACAATTACAATAAAGATTTTATTTTTGGTAAAAATATAGGTTTTGTCCCTTGTGATAATGGTCTTCAAGGATCATTTGACGGAAATTTCCTATGCGATGGTGAGGTACAATGCAGTGATGGAAGTGATGAAGCCTCATATTGTGGTAAGTAAATGGATGTAAATTCTTTAGCTGTTTTATGAGCAAGCGATTATGTACACTAAGAATTCAATAATTGAAGACTATGTTGCAGTTGTAAACAATAAACATTAAAAAAAAATCAAACTGGTTTCGAAAGGTAAATCTCTTCAGAATGTACGCTTGAATGAAATAAAACAACATGTGTCTGCTTGCAGATGCATATTGCATATTACAAGCAAATCACAAAGCGAAGACAGAATATCAAATTTTAATAAAACTGCCCAATACTTAAACAAGAACATACTCAAGCACAAGCAAAAGATGCAACCTGTGGAACATGGATTTTAAAAAAAAATTATCTGCCCACCAGCTACACAGCCGTTTGACCCCGTGCAAATTGTGTCTTTTTAGAACAATTTAAAACAGTGGCGACACAAATTCTGACAACTGATATAAATAGGGACTAGAGCTGTTACCCCTGCAAAAATCTTAAAAACCTATTGCGGGAATCTTGCCATATCCGTAATGTCCCAGAGCGGACCCCTGCCTTGGGGGAAATTGACCCAAGATCTAAAAAAAAAAAAAAAATAACACAACCTCCTTTTTTGCAGAGATCATCTGATTTTACTTTAGGAACGGGATAGAGGCCTGCAAAGGACACGACCTACTCGATTTGGGCATTTGGAATTGCCGCACGGTAAATTATGGAATTCGTACATGCATTTTCTACGGCAGCCTCGGTCCCAGTGACACTACAAAATCACCTCTTAAACCGTTCAATCTTATTAATTTATTCCAAATTTATCATGGTATTACTGAATCCAAAATCGGTCGGGGTTAGTGGATTAACCCTGCTGCAAAACAGTGTAATTTCCCAAAACGGTCATTTTGATTTAAATGTTCGTGACCAGATATAGCTTTTAGTCAGGCTTTTAGTCGAGTCTTTGTCCGATACGCGTAAGGGCGCCCTCCTACCCTCAAGTCTTTGAAATTGACTAGTACTGGGGTCGTGCCGGATGTTGATGTCCATTCACTGTTGCTGTCCTACCCCCTGCCATAGAAGGACGTATAAAACTAGACTTTAAGAAAAATCATATTTCGTAAAATTGACACAGGGTGTAGTTAGTTGAATAAATAATCCAAATCAATAGTCAAAACTGTCAACGTTCATATTTTTCATTTTGGTTGTTATGAGACTTTCAAACGGCTCTGTGGCTATGGCAATGTTAAACTATCTGATCTTCACATGGCGACACGCGTCCAAACACAAACTAAATGGGGTAACGTAATCCATAGGCGCGCGGTCCGTCATTAAAATACGCATCTGCAAGTGAAGACTTCGCACATGTTTTGTTTGCTATTCCATTCCAACTTACTCCGCGAAGAGCATGAAGAGAGAGGTTTACGTTTACCTCTTGAAACAAGTGGTATAATGTATGTTCACCCCAGGTCATTACTGTGTGCTTTCAATCTTACTACTTGTAGGGTATATTAGGATACCAATTCTTGGTACTGATATGAAAAAAATTCTGTTTTTTGATGATAGTCCAGATTTTCAGATATAGCAAGTCACTGATGTAACAATGTACTTATATTCCTAAAACGAAAGACGGAAAACGAAGTCCCCAAATCCCAGTATATAAACTCAAAAAATCATGTAGATAAGACCCTTACACCCCCCGTTGATATGACAAAATGAGATGACGAAAGGTGTCAGATTTTGGCCAATTGATGCTGAAAGGTGATGGACTATTGAACGACTTCATTTGTCGAGTTTCACTGTTTGTCTGTAGTAGATGTGGATAAGAAAATGTGCAGATCAGGATATTTATATTTTTAATTTGAAAGAAAAGACCAGGCTAATACTTCTGTTAACTTCAAAACTATATTTCAAAAGCATTCACTGGCAGAAAACAAAGTTAGCGATATCTTTCAGGCCATTGCTGCTATTGTGATTAGCCTACAGTGATAACGGGAAAAGTGTGGTCCACGATGTCAATGAAGTCGATGATTCAAACATCAAAACTCTAAATAGTCATTAAATCTTTCGTATATTATTTGACTGTTTGAACGTGCCATATAATCCAATTAAATGACAACCAGTATCATAGACACTCTGCACTCTGTTTTTGTCTATTAACTTTCGAAAAACAAACATCAACATAGGCAATTTTGGCGACCTCTTTGGTGAACATTCGTTGGTTTTGCTCATTAGAAATTTGTTGTAGTGATTATTTCTTTTTTCATAATCACGAGAACATCTTTTGAAAGATAGGCAAATTAAAAACCATGTATTAAAGGTGCAACAAGAGATTTCACATATCAGGTGTCCCGAAAAATATAGAAAATTAAGATTTTTGCATTGATGTAAAGCTTTTCATCAAAAATCCCCCCACCTGAAAGGACTAAGCTGAGAAATATTTCTTCCAAAAAAGTGAAATTTCTAATTTTGTATAGGAGCAAATACTAAATTCAGCCTATGTTTTTATATTGAAATATGAGCAATAAAAAGCCCCTTTTGTTTTCACTTTCAAGGCATTTCTGTAGCTAAATATGAGGTAAGAATTATATTGTGGGTCTAATCTATAAGAAATAACTACAAATGACACAATATGGACGACTCAAAATCTCTCGTTGCACCTTTAATGTGCTTTATTACAATTTATATATCATTTTAGCATGTCCTGACTCTG
Source organism: Ophioderma brevispina (assembly GCA_023653785.1). Lineage (NCBI taxonomy): Eukaryota > Metazoa > Echinodermata > Ophiuroidea > Amphilepidida > Ophiodermatidae > Ophioderma > Ophioderma brevispina. The sequence goes on from JAMKCH010084733.1 coordinate 7,593, forward strand.
AAATCATAGTACCCAGGGAATCATCTGTAAACTTATCATCATATGGATACCCAAAAGGTTACCTGAATAACATGTGGTGCTATTGGACAGTCCGATGTGAAGATGGTGGGAGAATTCTTGTTGAATTTGTTGACTTCAACTTAGAAAATAATTATGATTACTTATTCATTGGAAATGAGAGCAACCCCAAAAGTCTAAGTTACACAGGCTTTACGGTGCCAGCATCTGTGTTGTCTCCACCCAATGGGACCCTCTACTTTGAATTTCGTACAGACGGCTCTGCGATCCGGTCAGGATTTCTCCTCAACATGACCAATGTTGGTGATCAAGGTAATGTGTATTTCACTGAACCTTATTTAAGTTGTTAGAGGAAATCATGTCCAATTTCATCATTTTAGCACTCGCTTTCAAAGTTCAGTCGTTTTACACGAATTATGATGGTAAGCTTAAATTGGGGTTTCATTTTCCCATTATAGTGTGTCCCACAAAACAGCGCTTGGTACCAGGCACCATAAATTTTAAACAGAAGCACATGCTTGTTGTAAGATAAGGGAGAACTGTTAGCTAATATCCCTGAAAATTGCATGGAGGTAGAGTATATCGCTGCATGGCGATATGAAGGGCGGGTGGGGGAGGCTTGGGGCAGATATTTATATTAGCACATAGGCTGGGTATTGGACGATGACAGTGATGTACATAATTAAATGGGAATACTTCGATTTATCAAGTAATGTTAAATTAGTGATTTGTTCGAATATTGTCCAAGTCTAAAAGGAGCAATTTGTTTGATTTTCCTCTTTTTGTGCGTGTGGGTGTGCTGTTAAATTTACATTCCGCTTTTTTACTTACAGGTGCCACGCCCTTTTTTCTGAAAAGGCAGTTGTTAAATTTTGATTTTAATATGTTCCCACTAGAATCATACCAGTCTTTTTTGGGTTGCAAGTCATCTGAAAGTGATTTGAAGATTGTTTTACGTATTTTTGAAGAAATTGAGATACTGGCGTTTTTATTCCTCAGAATGCTATTGTTTTTCTTTTAAGAAAATAAGTTCAAGCTAACTCCTTACCTAAACCTAAAGGGATTGATTTCTTTCATCCAGGAATTACGCCAAGATCCATCTAGAACTTGTTTTATTCGCTTGTATGGGTTTGATAAAATTGTATCCACACAATTTCTACATTGTACCAGTCTACAATCCCCTTCAACAACATGCTATGAGGTGCCTAATACAGCCACCACAAGACACTTCTTGTATCCATTATATAAGGAATTTTGTGTTTGCCTTTGCCTTGATTATTGTAGACGGATTAATTTGGTATACTCTTTGTATTTCTACTTAGATAATGAAAAAGTAAAAAAAAAAAATAAAACCCTTTTGTGTGTGTGATTTGCAGAATATCTGTTGTGCCCAGGAAATGGTCTAGAAGTTATTAATAGTTCGTGGATATGTGATGATTATAAGGACTGCCAGGATGGAAGCGATGAGGGTTTATTATGTGGTAAGATACTGGAAAAGACTGAAAAGTTGAATATGTGCATAGAAATATATATTTAGATGTGGTACTTAAAGGGCAGTGAGTACACCATTTGTAGCATGATATCGTCGTATTCTTTAACTGTCGAATCTGATTTTTTGGTCAAATTGAGTTAAAGAGACACTGGCACATTTGAAAAATAGTGCGCCCTCAAGATTTTTCAAAATCGATATTTTTGCATGGTTGTAAGGCTTTTATATACAAAAGCCCTCACCCGAAATGATTAAGACCAAATCAGCTTCCTTATGGGTAAACAGAACGATTTTATAATTTAACGTCGCCGGCGACGTTAAATTCAGCAGACGACGAAAATGGCGTTTAACACAAGAACACTCATGCCGTATGCATGTTTCCCGCGCTATGCACACTGTTTGATCGGTCTATAACCTTTGTGGTTTTAATATCAGTGAGTACGAGTCAAAATATTCATGTAATATACACATTTGTTGATTAAAGTTATGGAAAACTTAAAAGTTGGCCTACAAATTACCTGGATGTCTTTATCCTCATATCAATGTTATTTTTATGTGTAAAATATATCTGTTCTTCCAATGGCCTAGACTATCATTTGAGAGCAAATTGAAGAAATTTCATAATTTGTGAAAATGTGCCAGTGCCGCTTTAATAGTTGATTCTGATTGCATTTTTATGTACTCTATTTATACCCCTCCCAACAAAAAAAAAATAAAATTATATCTCCTGACAAAAATAGCCCTGTCGAATAACACCCATATGTTAAAAACGAGTTTCACAAACGAATTCGTATTCGATACCTTAGCGTGTCAAATATCTCAAAGCAACCCATATAAATTGCGAACGAATACAATTAGTAGAAGACCAGCCTGTAGATCCCGTGACCAACTCTGGAGACAAAGGTTTGAAGGCGTCTTGGGGTTCCCTGATCGATGTTGAAGGTTTTTGACTTTGGCTTGCCGCTTCAATGTTCCGACATTTTGTGGAAGGGACAAACAAAGTTAACACGGGGGTAAAAATTGAGAACTGTCACAATTCAAATCACTCGCCTTATCATATGGAATCTAAAAATGTATAGTTTGTTATAGATCCGACTTCAAATGAGGACGCTATGGCCAAAATGTCCAAAGGTCAATGCACTTTCAGTCAAGGTCAATGCACTTAATAAACCGATTTTAAAGATGTGTCTAATTATGTTTTCGTGCATGTCAAATTCAATTTTGCAACTTTTAATAGTTCATATGTTAGTCTTGACCTTGAAATGCAAAATGGCGGCTATTTCAGGTTGCTCAGCAATTGAGTTGGCAGTCACTGGACATTTCGATGGTTTGGAAATTCTGCCGGTCAGGCGGTTTATGGTCTTCCAGGCCTTCCTGCTGGAGTGGGTTAAGTCGATTCCTTGGACCGTCTCCTCCCAGCGCTCACGGCGTTTCCTGTCCAAGCAGTTTTTCAGATTTGAAGCCTTCGATGAAGCTTCTTCCCCGGGTTCAGAATTCAGGAAATCATTGTAAAGAGTATCACATTCCTCATCCAAGGATGGGATATAACTGCACAGTGCTGTGTAAGAATTGTCCAGGTTGGAGGAGGTTGGTGTCGGAAGGTTGGGCACTTCTGAATCCATCAGGTTCTTGAACTGGTCCCAGTCTGCCTTGTGGAAGTTCACCTTTTCATTGGCTTTGTTGGTATAAGCTTAGCAAGGCTCTCCTGAGCGATCAGTGATGGTCTGTGTTGGGACTTCGGAAAGCGGCGAGCAACAGGGCGGTGATGAGAGATGGTTGTCCAGTTTGCCAAAAGCAAGGTCGGGTTTGTAGACGTATTCCACACCTATCGAGTTGAAAGAGTCTGGTTGCGCTGGGGTGTCGTGCAATAGTTGTACACCGGATTTTGAGGCCCAGTCCTCTAGGGTATCTCCATCAGGGTTGGTTTTCCTGGTAGCCCAGGTAAATGCTATGACTGTTAAAGTCGCCCGCGTAACATGCAAGGTGCACCATAGTTGGTTAGAGAGTCTGCTTGAAGCCGATGTTATGTTGTATGGTAGACATTGGTGACATGAACACCAGCAATTTGGGTCGTTTGCCTCATCCAGGGTGAGTATGCAGGCGAGGGGTGCAATTTGTTCCATTGGGCTGAGTTGAGTTACTATCAAAGGTGGCAATAGTGGGTAGCGCTCTCGGTGTTGTGCAGCTAAGGTGTAGCCGCAGAAGTTATCAGAATGGAATATCAGTAGCGTGTGTCTCCTGAAGGAGAGAATCGCAGTACTTTATGCGTTATGTGTGAAGTGTGTTCGATGATGTTTATCTGTGCCCTAGTGAGACCTTCCACATATAGTTGGAGCACTGAGATTCCATCTGACTTGACATCTGCTGGTGCCTGCCCTGATAAGGGCAGGCACGTTGTGCCAGACTGGCATCAGTAGTGTCCTCTGACGGGGCATGCTTAAAATACAGTGAGATAAACAAAGACAACAGTGAGTTTAGTTTTAAAAATACAGGAATTAAAAAAAAAAAAGACAACAGATGTTAGCGTAGCCTCAGTTGATTATCATCGATGCAAAAGATCAGTTCCCGGGATTCACCACGAGGGGTTGATAATGTGAAACTGAATCGATTGCCTATTAACCATTGATGCCCAGCTATGAGTAGCGAGACGCTACTTCTACACCGGAATGGTCTTGATACAGAACAGTGTACGACATATCGCACGTACGCAAGACTTCCCTTGTATGTCCGAGATAATCAGAAAGACCTTACGGCAGCACGCTATTGGCGTGGTGTGTGGGTGTGTACCACTCTTGGTGTACACTTTTTGATAAGCTGGTGTCTAGCTTTAGTCTAGGGGTAGAAGGGGGGTTCGTGCACCCCTGGAAATAAAACTTTTAATCAATGTCACTATATCAGAAAAAATGCGTAGAAAACGATAAGCTATGTTAAAAAAAAAATCAAAAAGTGTCCAACGTATCCTTGTATGCAAATTTATGTATTAGTATCGCCATTACAGAAAAAAATACAATTTTCGATATATCTCAGCCTATATGACTGTGATAAAATGAACAAATGAGGTGACTGGACTATGTTTCGAGGGTCAAAGATCAAGATGGAACCATTTTGAAAAGTACTAGATTTCCCCATTTGATGACGTAATATGAAAATTAGGGTCGCCATTAGGTCAAAATGCAATTTTCGATATATCTCACCAAATAATGTGTAAATGAACAATATTAAGTGAATGGACCTATGTGTGGGGGTCAAAGATCAAGAGTGGGAACCATTTTTGAAAAATTACCAGATGCCCCCCATGATGATCATAAGATGCAAATTAGGCGCGCCATAGCCAAAAATCCATATGTGGGCATATCCGTGGCCAATATTCCACATACATGCCCACATTAGATGACGAGACCTAGGTTTTTAGGGTCAAGGATAATTGAGAAGGCACTCATAAATTCTGTTTATGGTCATTAACATGTTCACCTGCACTACTAAACTATGCAAATTATTAGGACCTTCAATGTCGAGAGTCTCGTTTTGTGTGTAATTATAAGAAACGTTGCTGGCCAAGTAATTTAACACTTCTATAATATACTTGTACATTTTCGCTTGAATTCAAGGTATGAATGATACAGACTACGAGACGAAATACTGGGTTGTTATCATGCCGAAAAGCCCGTGGTACCCCAGCGGGGGGAAGGGGGGCGCAACCCCCCCCACAGACCTGCCTGCCTGCCCCCTCCTTCAGCAGTTTCAGCCCCCCCCCCCCCAAGAACTGACTTTTTTGTAGCAGTGTCTATGGGAGAAGGACCCAATTTTCCCCCTCAAAGAAGCCTTGGCACCCCTTCAGCCCAACCCCCCCATTTGCAAGGTCTGGTTACGCCACTGCGAAGTCCACGTGAAGAACATCACTCTACAGTCTCTAATGACTCTCTGGCAACATGCAAGTGTGATACCATATTGTATCATGGTAGCTTTAACCCCATTATATTAAACGGGGACTACAGGAGAGAAAAATTCTTGCCAAAGACGTTTCTAAAATCATCCAAAACAAATTATTCAACATTTAGACTTAAATCTGTACTGTTAGACAAGATTATCACATTTAGAACCCTTAAAACTCTGTAAAATAGTTTTAAAAGCATTAACATCGTAGTAGTTTTACACCCTCAGTAAATTTAAAGGAACTGCAGGATAAAGATGGAGCACTTCATATGGAGTGATAACGCCGTCAATCAGATATTCCCCATAACGCATGCTATCAGTCTGTGATCAGATACCTAACTGTGATCATCAAAAACTATGATCTTGAACGAGTTGAAGTCGTCGTCGGTGGGAATGATGCACAACCGGAAGTATCGACTCATTCACAGAGGCATCCCCCCTCGTAGATTGTCTTCCGGTGGTGGCCCTCTTCCCACCAAATTCATTTTCCGTGACAAAGAGAGATTAAAGGCATTACCCACAAAGCCCCCTCAAGTCTACTCCACTTGGAAGAGAAAGGGAGTCACAGGCCCAGAAATGGGTCTGTGGTTCAACGTTTATCGGAGTTCAGATGTCGCTCTTCTCTTCGTAATAATTCCGCAGGCTTCCATGAGTTCATAGACCTTCCTTGGCCTCAAGCACAGTCGACGACATGACCTTGGCATCTGAGAATTCATACCCTCTGACCATATCCGGTTCCTCTACTGCATGGTTAAATATCTTGTAAAGATGGACTTAGAGATAACGCAAAGTTTAAACATCTACGGGCGAGACCTGTACCGTGCAAGAGTGCCCAAGGGACAACGGAAATCAGTGTCAAATATATATGTTCCAAAGCGAGCATCTTACCATGATTCTGCACCGGTTTGGCCCACTCTGACAGTTCACGAGTTAAAAACAGCCCTGGTCAAGGGCCTGGTCAAAGAATCAACCAGGCCTTAACATAGACCTCAAATTATGTCAAAATAACATCTTTTCCACTTGGAAAATTGATAACTTGATCAATTCTCTACTAATGTCCATGACAGGAACAATTGTCACAAGTGCTGCAGGGATCACTATAAGGAATTGCAACGTAGTCGAAGCCATAAGACAATAACTCTGCTGGGGGTAGATAATTTGCAGGCAGCCTAGCTTGAAGTCAACACAACAGTAATTCCCCCACCATTTCACTCCACGCGCATTGGCCTCAAAGTTTCCTGATGGCTCATCATTCACACATTTTTTGAGAATACACGATCCTATATATACTACCATATGCAAGACTATTTTGTATGGCTTTTTTATCAGGTTTATTGCCAGCAAGGCAAGATGACCGTGGATTAGGAGCCTTCATATCTGCAACTGGGACTCCCCAACCCAGAAAATCCTAACTCGAGGGTCTATGGACTCATGTGAAAGCCTGCAAATATCGCAACAACCTTGACACTGTCCATGTTTCCAGAGTGTAGCTTCAGAACTTTATTCCCAAAATGCAACTGCATACCTTTTGTGATCTACCTTTGTAAGGGAGATATGGTCCTTTCCTTGTGTCCTTCTTTAGGCTTTTCAGCAGGTTCTCAGAGCGATAGTTTTTCTCGTTTTCATATCACACACACACACACATAACTTACAAGAAAAGCACACACCCACACACACACACACAGGCAGGGGCAACGATAACAGCAAGATCTTACTCTGTTTGAAGATTGAGATCCAATGTCCTACAAGACTGTAAACAAATGCTTTCGGGTTGGCGGCTGGCCTACGAACATAGTCGTTCTATTTTGCCTCCTTGATTTTATGCTACAATATGGATGCACATGACGGATTCGTCGAAACCGAAAATCCTTTTCTTCACATTTCTGGATGTTTTCTTTTTGCTTGATTACAACATGTCAAAGTCCAAGTATGTGGAATATTGGCCAAGATATACCCAAATATGATTTTTAGCTACTGGCGCCCCTAATTTGCATTTTATGTCATCATGGAAATCTGGTATTTTCAAATGGGTCCATCTGATCTTTGACCCCGAAACATGGCCATACCTCATTTGTTCATTTTGGTCACAGTATTGCTGAGATATATATAAGAAAATTGTTTTTTAGCTAATGGCGACCCTAAATTGCATATTACTCCATCATGGGATCATTGGTATTTTCAAAATGTTCCATCTTGATTCATTTGACCTCGAAACCTAGGTCCAGTCACCTTATTTTGTTCATGTATCCAACAGTAAATTGGTTGAGATATATCCGAAATTGTATTTTTAGCTAATGGTGACCCTAATTTGCATATTACGTCCATCATTGGGACATCTTGTAATTTTCAAAATTGGTCCATCTGATCTTTGAACCTCGAAACATAGGCCCATCACCTCATTTGTTCAATTTAGTTAACAGTTGGCTGAGATTATATATCGAAACTTTTATTTTTCGCTAATGGCGACCCTAATTTGCATATTACGTCCAATCATGGGGTGGACATCTGGTAATTTTCAAAATGGTTCCAGCTTGATCTTTGACCCTCACAAAAACATAGGTCCAGTCACCTGTATTTGTTCATTTATCAACAGTATTGGTGTGGAAATATATCGAAATTGTATTTTTAGCTAATGGTGACCCCTAATTTTGGCACTTACGTGCAGTCATGGGACATCTGTCCATTTTCAAAATGGTTCATCTTGACTTTTGACCCTCGGAACATAGGTCCAGTCAACCCTCATTTGTTCATTTATCTACAGTATGGGCTGAGATATATCGAAATTGTATTTTCTGGGTAATGGCGATACTAATTGCATAAATTTGCATACAAATTGTAACGTGGGACACTTTTTTGATTGTTTTAACATAGCTAATCGTTTTTTCTACGCTTTTTTCTGATCTATAGTGGACATTGATTAGAAGTTTATTTCAGGGGGGTGCACGAACACCCCTTCTACCCACTAACTATTTTTAGTGCAGTGAGATCAAAAGTATACTGGTATGGTTCTTACATTTAGAGACGAACGGGGCCTTTGGGAATAAAAAGATAAGGATTTCAAAGGTCATTCAGGGATCACTTAGGTCATTATATTGTTTCGAAACACTTACTCTTTGACCCCCATAATCCGACGTCCTATTTGGGACCTCTATCCCTATTTTTCTGATATTCTTTGACCTTCGTCTTCACGAGAGGTTTTTGTAGAAGGGATGCAGACTCACGAAATTCGTCACATACGGCAGTATGTGGCTGTAGAATTAATCACCTAAATACCACCTCCAATACTGCTATTTACTTTGGTAACATTTTGTAGGTTGCTATTGAGATGATTTGAATGCAATAATGGAGTTTGCATAGATGTATCATACGAATGCGATGATGACAAGATTGTTCTGAAGGAGAAGACGAGATAACAAAAACGTACTTGTCTGAGAGGATTAAACGTTGCAGTCAACGGACTTGCATTCAACATTTTTGTTATGACATGTGATGGGAGAGCGTCATTTCCTTTCTTGAGAAGGATGAGAGGACTTACACATGGTAGTATTTTTATCTTTGAAATTAGAAATGGATTGGGTGATCTGTATTTGAAATGAACTATGTTCCACGCTACAAACAAAAGCGTTTTTAGCAAATCTGAACACTATGGTGTCGGAATAGCTTTGACAGTTGTTTTTGTTTATTTATAAATAGGTCTCGCAGCTTAATGAAGTAAACTTATGTGAAACTGATAGCAACCACATGAAAGAGACACATAGTGGCCGTTGGTTTTCCAGTTGGAGTTGAACTTTATTGGTGAAACATTCATAAAGATAATAAATATAATAACACACCGCCCTCTAGCTAGTGATCAGAAACGCAACTGCGAAACTAAATTTATTTTCGTGACGCGTGAATAGTTGTGGCTATCGTAACAGTATCCATACGCGTTCAAGAGTGAAACGGCTTCGTAATTATGTTTGAATGAGTGAAGTGTAACACTTTACGTGCAGCATGCAACACTTTTAAGCCCTATTTGTACATCGCATACATCGGAAAGAAAATCTTAAAGGTTTAAAATCCCATTTAACACAAATCCAAGCTGACGGCGAAAACCACCGCACCATACTTTCAATTCTTTTAAATCAGAAGATTCATTGCTTTTTATTTTGTATAAAACGGGGGGGGTGTTAAAGCACATTTGTTGTCTGGAAGAGACCTTAATTCATCGACATTAATCTGCCAGATGGTTCAAAAAACGTTTACACGAAAGATCAATTTTGTCCAGGTTTTTTTTAATGGAAAGGTGTGCTTGGATATCGCTTCAATTTTGAGGCACGCGGATATGACCCTTCCCTTCTTCGCGGCAAAACCGTGTTAGTGGTCAAGTCCTTGCTGCATGTAAAGGTACGGCCGCCACCGGCAACTGCCAACACCTTCAAATAAGTGTGAAAGGGGGGGGGGGCATTTGAACTATAAACACAAAAATGGACGTATGAAATGAGAGAAAAAGTTCCCTTTTTAGCATGTTTAATCAACGGTACAAATTCGAAATTGCGCCCTGAATCAAGATTAACAAAAGTATGAAAGCAACATAGTGGGCGTTTGAACATTTGAAGCCTGAAAAGCAGCCTTCGGATTAACCGAACGGCATGTTATGAATAAAAAATTAGGGATGCATCATTTTGCATCAAGCAATTTGTCCGGAGTTTTGTAGGGGGAAATCGCAACCTATTGAAAGAAATACCTGCCACACCGATGAGCAAATAATAAAACTCCATCGTGAAAAATTCCAAAAACGAGAACCCATATACTATACTTTTTCTCGTCTGAACTATGAATTATTGACGACCGTGCGTATACCTAGTGCCGCCTTTCAGTCGAAGCGCGCTTGTGCTTTTGGGCTCTATAACGCGCGCGCGTTCAAAGTCGGTTCAATGTAGACGCCCGCGTCGCTACTTCATACTTCGAGCTGGACAGAAGTATAGACGCCATAGTTTGTTGTTTAGGCAAACAAGGGTATATTCGCATGTGGCTGCAGAACCGTTTGAGACTCTGGGGTCGTAGATATCCAAATCGCACATCATAGACCCAAGCTATAAGCCCACCAACATTGGCTCTGCACTGCTGTGGTTCTTGATTATGGGTGGCCCTACATGTTAACTGTTTGTCCCCTGAGCCTTGAACTTGACTCTGGTCGCGATACCCAAAAGGGCCATTCTTCCGTTAAAGTGTTCAGTTTGGTCTCCAAAATGACGAAATATCACATTAAAGAATCCTGAAACTCATGAAAATCGTAAACTTTCATATTCTCGAACACGGAACAATGCATGGGTGATCCTTAAAATATCATCCGATTTTTAGTAGATTGCCTACGTTAACACTTAAGGAACGTATCTTGTCTACGTATCTTCCTCTGCTGGCCTTTTTCCTTGTCTGCTGTCTTTATGAAAGTACGTGCTCACAGACTTTGTTCTCTATAGTTATCAGGTATTGACCTCATACTAAAACATGGTGTGGTTTTCGACTTTATGTATCACGCCCTTATTGCAAGAGCGTAGCAGGAGGGATGTAACGTATCTGTCGCGGCATGAACGTAACAGGAGGGATTTCTTTCATTACTAGGGCTGGAAACTGTTACGTTTAAACCCAGATTTTTATGCAAAACCTGTATAATATACATTGACATCTTTCCGATTTATCACATATTGAACATAGGTATTATGTACAGTATTTTTAGGCATTTTGTATCCATCGATTAGGGTAACGTATCTGTCTCAATATTGGCGACATCCTCTCAGAGAACTCTTGCGAACTTTAATAATCCAATATTATCATGTTTTAAACTTAACACTTAGTGCCTAATAGAGGCTGATAAAAATGGCAATGCAAATCGTGATATGCGCTCTTGTTTAACGAGCAGGGAACCATTTTACAGAACGAATTGGTCTGGCGACTGGCGAAAAGCGAATTATGCATCTTTAGCCTTATGCGGGTGCTACTTTCCTCATCCGGTTACAAACAACATCTAGTCCGGATCATTTTGGAAAACATAACTCCTAAGTATCTTAATTATATTCATAACATTCATGGTCTAAGGTCAAAAACAAGCTTTAAACTGAGCAATACTGTGAGCGACACTAAAAAGGACTTTTTGAACACTTCTATCGGAGAATGGAACCAAAGGCACTCAGGGATCCAAGATCTATCAGCCTGTAAAAAATTTGGGCTCGGAGGCTGCTGTGGTTCTTGTGTTCTAGGTGTCCCTAGATTTATATTTTTTGGCCCCCTGTAGCCCATGAGCCTTGTCCTCTGGGTCGAGATACCCAACAGGCACATCAGGGGCCCAGGAACGATCAGCCTGCAAGATTTGAGCCCTGATCGAGGCTGCTGTGGTTCTTGAGGTTATGGGTGGCCCCTACATTTTAACGTTTAGCCCCCTGTACCCTTGAACTTTGACCTCTGGATCGAGATACCCAAAAGGCACATCAGGTGGCTTAGGGGCTATCAGCTCACCAATTTTGGGCTCTGATGCTGCTGGGATTATTGAGTTATGGGTGACCCAATTACATTTTAAACGTTTGGCCCCCGTGTAAGCCCTTTACATGGACCTCTGGGGATCGAGATACCAAAAAGGCACATCAGGGGCCCCAGGGGGCTATAAGCTACAGGTTGGCCCCGAGGCTGCTTGCCTATGGGGAGTTATGACTGTCGTTGTAAGCATCTAAGAAGAGGAAGAAGACGAGGAGAAGACCTTAACAGCGACGAACACAATATATTCGACACGTGTTATACATGCGAATATAACAATAACTCGAAAAGAGAAGAGGCCTAGTCGGAACACATTACCGATTCATGATGTATTGTGGATAATATACCCGGGGTAATATCACGCTGATTGCAGGTGTCCCGAAAATACGAGGTTGCTGTTAGTTTTCTAATGCGAGGCAACTTCTGCCGTTACCACAAAAATGCTACGGTCCTTGAGTTTCGTGTGCTGTTTGGTCTTCATTAACTTTCGGCATTTGTATATACCGGCAAAAATATTTAGTTAGAATGACATTAATGTGCACAAGACAAGAAAAATCTGAATTTATGTAGTGGCTAAGTTCATCGCATATTCAGGTGAGGGCTATTGTAGATTCCTAACGGCCTTAGAGGAAAACGGACGAGTCATGAAAAAAGGAGGTAGCGTTTATCTAAATCTTATGGGCAATTGCCCCCCACAAACAATTCAGGGGTCCTTCGTGATTTTTCGAAAATACATTTAAATGAAGGTTAAGGGCGTTAGAGATGAAAACGCTTTACATCTAGCCAAAAATATAAATTTAGAAAAATATTGAGGACGCATTCTTTTTCAAATAGTCAGGTCTCGTTTGAATGCAATTTCAATATCATTTCGTTATGCCCCGACCCTGACATCATATTACCCAGGAATTCATTTGTCAGTTGATCATCATATGGATACCCAGAAGGATATCGAAATAACATGCTGGTTGTGCTCTTGGACCGGTCGACTTGAAAGACGGCGGCGAGAATTCTTGTGAATTGTTGACTTCAATTGGAACATAATTATGATTACTTATTCATTGGAATGGGGAGCAACCCAAGGAAGTTTGAGTTCCACAGCTCCTCGGTGAAAGCATGGTGTGTCTCCACCCAATGGGGTACCCTCTATTTTGAATTTCATTACAGAAGGCTCTGAGATCTCGCAGGATTTCCCTCACCATGACCAATGTTGGCGATCAAGGTAATGTGTATGCTTATTTATGTCATTTAAGCGGACAAGATAGCGCAATCAGGTAAGCGTAGATCCAGGGTATGTATTCCATGCGATAGGTCGTGATGTGTAGAGCACCCTGTGAGATTCAGCTGTCTTGTAATTTCCTTGCTGGACAAGCAAACTACCGCTTACTTTGTCACGATTTACCATGCGATTATTGGGGAAAGCTGGTCCCGGATGGCGAGGTTATCTCGATGTATGTTTGATATAAGGGAGGAAAAGCGGCTGATCCCGCTCTGGCATCCCTTGAAATGATGCAAAGGTTTATGGTATGGTGGGCCACAGTGAGCAGCGGCCATTTGTGAAAGCGCTTACGAGGCCAATAAACATAAGGCGCTATATTAAATTCTCTTTTATTATTATTATTGAAGTTGTTAGAGAAAACCATGAAAATGGGGTTTCCGGGTCCATCATTTGAGCATTCTTTCAAGAATTTACACGAAAGTTCTGAGTTTCATTTTCCCCTCTCAATCATCAACGTTATAAATTTAGCATGATTGAAAGATTTTGGGAAGGAGTATATTAAAAACTTTTTTTTTGCGATTTGCAGAATATCTGATGTGCCCAGGAAATGGTTCTGGAAGGTTTAACAGTTCGTGATATGTGATGAGTATGTGATTGCCAAGATGGAAGTGACGAAGGTTTCCTATTATGTGGTAAGATACTGCTAAAGATTGAAAAGTTGAATATGTGCATAGAAATACCTATTTAGATGTGGTGCTGAAATAGTCGTGAATGCACCATTTGTAGCATGATTTTGTCGTCGGTCACGACATACTGTCGAATTGGTCAAATTGAGTTAAATAGTTAATTTCGCACTTGGGTAATTGAGTGTATATGACGCGGAGTCATTTCAATATAAACGTCTTTGTCCAAGCGATAGACCTGGTGGTGCACTCTGTGTGTGTCAACCAGGGGCGGCGCCAGGGTAAAAGTAAATCCATTAGGAGGGGCGAAAACATGATAGGGGGGGCGCCGACGAAACGAACCAGTACAAAAATGGATCATTTTGGTTAAAAAACCCCCTAATTTTGCGCAAAACCCTGGTTTTATTCAATTTGAATAATCTCAGGGGCGGGGGCGGCCCCGCCCCCCCCTGCAACCCCCCTGGCGCCGCCCCCCTGGTGTCAACTGGTCAAGACTTCCCTGTGTAGTTTGTTGTTGTGTGTGTGTCTCTCTCTCTTTTCTTATGCCGCGTGCCTCTTTAACACCAATAAGGTCACATTGCTGCTATGGTCGTTGCATTGGATAATTGTGTTTATTCACTTGTCTACACCGATTCGTTCGTGGTGGTTGTCTCAAAAAACCTCCCCCACCAAATTTGTTATATTTCTTTTTTTCAGTAAATTTTCAATGTGGGTGGCATTTTTTCTCAGCCCACTTTCGTGGAACATTGCATTTTCTGTTATATATCATGCAGTGGAGTTACATATTTAGAGCAAGTTATTAGAAAGTGCTTTGACGTATAAGCTTTAAGTTGTATTAGGTTCTTATAAATATAGAATGCACATGCTGCCGTTGGTCACTTTATATATTTAGATGTTTAGCTGTCGGATTGAATGGCTGGGTCGCTCCCACATTTATCAGGATCATATCAGAGTGATAATTGCGATAATAAGTGACCTCCACGAATGTAGTAAGGTATAGCATCTCATTTTCGTGTGCTCGAGTCGTGGACAACAAGGAATTTGTCCTGAAAATGAGAATCGCGAGAACTCAAAACCAATTGTATTATTCTGTAACTGGTGTTCACTTTTGCTGTCAGTATAATTTCAACTTGGTGTTATTGATATTCGTCAAACCCGTGGACAAATTCGTCCCGCGTGGCATTGACTACTGAATAAAAAAAGCGATTTAGTCTCTCTTAATTGATTTGAAGAATCTTGTCTTTCATATTCGTCGGGTGTTCTTTAAAGTGTTTATTTCATGATCAGTAAGCACCTGCGAGACCATTATATCTAATTAATAATGACTTCAGAAAGCACTCCAAGGAAGGTGTACGGGTGGGCTGCACCATGCTTATTTGAAGAACATCTACCAGTATATATCAAATAAAAACGCAGGATTATAAAGCATTGAAGACAAACCAGAACAAAACTCTTTTAAAAACAGGAGGTCGTTTTCGATATCAAGCATAAAAAGACTTGCATTAGAAGCACCTTGAGTTAAAGACAATAGAGTTTAATAATAATTAGCATTTAATAAAGCGCTCTACAAAGAACACAACGCTTTACAGAAAACAATGCAACTATGAGGCAGCAGCAATACAGCGCCAATCGCAACATTCACACAAACAACGACCGAAACCACATACATTAAACTAGGACAAGGAAGGGGAAGGAAGTCCAGTTTTAAAGTAAGTTGAATCAGTAGACATGGTGATAGTCTCAAAAGGGACCTTGTGCATGACGGGGGCAAGTAACTAAGTATTTTTTAATTTTGAAGAAAAGCAGTGTAAATTGTTTGATCCCGTTTTGAAATCCTTTGAACTGTAAAACGTGGAAGAGAACTTGCAATGGACTGTATTTGTGTCATAGATTTTTCATGTAAGTGTTTGAACTGGACTTCTTATTTCAACCCCAATCGGACCAGCTTGGAATTTAATACTCTTTTTCAATGCACTGTATATCAGGACAGGGAAGTGTCCGAATGAGATGGGATAAAAAAGCATAGTGAAAGATTAGGTAATGTACTTTTAAAAGAACGTTAATATCGTGATGAACTGAGGGTTTATATTTTTAATCTTTTTGTTAAGCAATCCTGCCTTTTGATTGGTATACGCTTATGTGGGGGAAGGTATGAGGGATAGGCTATATTTTAAAGGGGATTGTTGAAGCCGCAGCCGTTTTGATTAACGGATAACGCCAAAATAGTTAAAAATCGTAAAAAATCAAGTTCCAACTAACAGATAAACATATTTTTTCTACTTGAGAATGATCCTTCCTTATTGTAGCACACAAATTGGTTAGAATTTTCAAGCCGAAATACTAAAACATGATGGGCAGAAATGAGCAGGTTTTTGAAGATACATTTGAAGGTAAACCACATATAACACCCAAAAATACACATTTTTTTTAAAATTTTAATTCCATTTGTCTTGTTTTATCAAAATCAATTGCACAAGCGCGAAATTACTGAAAACCTATAGTTAATTCTGATTGCATTTTATGCACGCTTTAAAATAGATCCAAACGCCGTAGCAAGTCATCGGCAACGCGTGTGGAATCTCATAACGCGTTGCAAGTCTTTCACAACGCGTTGTGAAGTCCCACATTCCGTAAGGTCCATAACGTATTGCCGCAACGCGTTGTAGAAAGCCCACCACGTTCCAAAAATGTCCACACATGTTGTATTAGACTGACTATTTGTGTGCATCGACGTATTTAAAAAAGAAAACCACAACGCGTTTGCAAAGGGGGGGGAATACGGGATATAAACTGCCAGTGTTGTTGTAGAATTGGTCCAGGTTGGAGGATCGTTTGGTGTCGGAATGTTGGGCACTTCTTAATCCCTCATGATGCTTTGAACTGGTTCCAGTCTGCCTTGTGGAAGTTTCACCTTTTCATTGCTTTTGTTGTTATAAGCTTAGCAAGGCTCTCTGAGCGATCAGTGATGGTCCTGTGTTGGGACTCGGAAAGCGGTCGAGAACAGTGCGTTAATGGAGATGGTGGTCCATGTTTGCAAAGCAAGGTCAGGGTTTGTAGACTTATTCCACCTTCCAGAGTAAAACATGTCTGGTTGCTTGTGTTCGTGCAAGAGTTGTACCCGTATTTTTTGAGGCCCCGTCCCTCTAGGGGTATCTCCATCAGGTTTTGGTTTCCTGTAGCCCCGGTAATTCTATGACTGTTAAAGTCGCCATCGTAAATGCAAAGGTGCACCATAAGTTGGTAGAGGATTCTGCTTGAAATCCGATTGTTTTGTGTCTTGTAGACCTTGGTGACATGAACACCAGCAATTTTGGTCGGTTGCCCATTCCAGGGTGGTCTGCAGGCCGAGGTTGCAATTTGTTTTCCATTGGGCTGAGTTCCTAGCAAAGTGGCAATCTTTGGGTAGCGCCCTCGGTGTGTGCAGCTAAGGTGTAGCCGCAGATGTTAAGAATGGAACTATCAGTAGCGTGTGTCTCTTGAAGGAGAATCGCAGTGACTTTCTGCGCGGTGTGGAAGTGTTCGATGATGTTTATCTTTGTCCTGGTGAGACCTTCCACGTTTATTTGGAGCACTGACGTGCCATCTTATTGACATCTGGTGATGGCACGGGTGCCAGACTGGCATCAGAATAGTTTCCTCTGACAGGGGCAATGCGTGCAGTGAGAACAAAAAAAGACAACATGAGTTAAAAAATACCGAGTGAATTAAAAAAAAGACAACAGATGTTTGCGTAGCCCCTCAGTTGATTAGCATTCGCCTGAAAAGATCATTCCCCGGGGGATTCACCACGAGGAGGTTGATAATCTGGAAACTGAATCGATTGCCTATTCAACATTGTTCCCAGACTATGAGTACGCCGGACCGATACTTCTACAAACCGAATGTCCTTTGTTACAAAACACTGATGAGAACAGCTGTCACTATCGCACGTACGCAATTACTTTACTTCGCTTTTTTATTTCCCGATATAATCGTAAAGACCTTACGGCAGCACGATTGGCGTGTGTGTGTACACTCTTGTGTACCACTTTTGGTAAGGCTTTTTTGTCTAGCTTTTTAGTGCAGTATGGATCAAAAGTATACTTGGTAGGTTATACAATTAGACAAAGGGGGCCGTCATGTGGAGTAAAGATAAGGATTCCAAAGGTCATTCAGGAGGATCACTTAGGGTCATTATATTGTTCTACACTTTTCTTTGACCACAATCCGACGTTTCCTATTTGGACCTCTATCCCTATTTTTCTGATATTCTTTGACATTAGTCTTCAAACATTCACACACACGAACGAGAGGTTTTTGTCAAGGGATGCAACTACACAAAAATTCTCACATTCGGCAGTATTGCTGTAACACTAAATCACCTTAATACAACCTCAATCCTGCTATTTTCCTTTGGTAACATTTTGTAGGGTGCGATGAATGATGAATTTGGAATGCAATAAATGGAGGTTTGCATAGATGGATCCCCTACGAAATGTCTATGATGACAATGATGTTCTGAAGGAGAATACGAGTATCAAAACTGACGTGTCATGATAAGAGGATTACTAAATGCAGCAACGGACCATGCATTCCACGTTTTATGAATGTGATGGAGAGCGTAAATTTTTGCCCTTTCTGGAAAAGATGAAGAACTGTTACCATGTAATTATTTTATATTTTGCAATTAGATGATTGGTGCTCTGTTATTGAACTGTAAATATGTACCACAGGTACAAACAAAAGCGTTTTTAAGCAGAATCTGACCACTATGGTGTCGGAAGAGCGTTACAGTTGTTTTTGTTATTATAAAACTAGGTGCTCCATCTAATGAAGTAAACTTATGTGAAACTGAAGACAACATGAAAGAGCCAGACATAGTGGCAGTTGTTTTCCTTTCCAGTGTGGAGTTGACCTTTATTGGTGACACATGCATAACGAAATATAAATATAAAATAACATCCGCCCTTAGCGTTTGATCATGACGCACTGCTAAAACTAAAATTTATTTGCGTGGCCAACGTGAAATAGTTTTGGCTATCGAACCAGATCCAGACGCGTTCAAGAGTGAACGCGTCTATTAGGTTGAATGGGTGCAGTGTAATACTTTAGTGTGCCGGCATTTGCAACCTTTAAGCCCTATTGTACAAATATCGCCATAACAATTTCGGAAAAGAAATCTTTAAAAGGTTAAAATCCCATTTAACACCCAAGCCAAGCTTACGGCGAAACAACCGCATACTTTCAAATTTTCTTTTAATCGGAAATTCCTGGCTTTATTTTTGTATAAAACTGGTAAAGCACTTTGTTCTGGAAGAGAACCTTAATGCATCGAACATTATCTGTCAGATACTGGTTCAAAAACTTTTACACGAAGATCAATTTGTCCAGCGTTTTGTTTAATGGAAAGGTGTGCTTGGATATCACTTCATGTTGAAGCACGCGGATATGACCCTTCCCGTCGTCGCGGCAAAACCGTGTTAGTGGTCAAGTCATTGCTGCATTGTAAAGGTTCCCGGCAACTGCAACACCAAATTAATTTTGAAGGGGGGGGGGGGGGATTTGAACGAGAAAAACACACAAATGGACCGAATGAATGAGCGAAAAAAGTTCCCTTTTAGCAACGGTAAACAAATTCGAAATTGCGCCCTGAATCAAGATTAACAAGTTATGAAAGCAACATAGTGGGCGTGACATTTGGAAGACCTGAAAAAAGTCAGCCTTCTGATGAAACGAACTGGCATGTGAATGAATAAAAAATGTAGGGAGCACATTTTGCATCAAGCAAGGGGGTGGGAGTTTTGAGGGGAAATCGGCACCTATTGAAAAATACCTGCCACACAAACGATGAGCAAATAAATAAAAACCTCCATCCTGAAAAATTCAAAAATCGATAACTTTTAAACTAGACGCCATAGTTGTGTTTAGCCACACGGTATATTTCGCAATGTGGCTATGCAGACACCGTTGAACTCTCGGGGGCGAGATGATCCAAACACAACCCACAATCATAGACCAAGGACTATAAGCCCCACCACCACATTGGGCTCTGAAACTGCTTGTGGTTTCTTGAGTTCGGGGTGGCCCTACATTTACGTTTGGTCCCTGTACCCTTGAACTTTGACCTCTGGGATCGAGATACCAAAGGGCCATTCTCCGTTCAAGTTTGGTCTCCAAAAGGACGAAATATCAACATTAATGAAGTCCTGAATCACATTGAAATCGTAAACTTTAAATTCTCATACACGGACATTGCATGGGTGATCTTAAAATATATCCGATTTTTAAAAGTATATTGCCTAACGTTTACACCCTTAGTAACGTATCTGTCGTAACGTATCTTCTGTCGGGCCTTTTTCTTAGTCGAGCTGTTTTTGATGAAAGTACGTGCTTCACCGACTTAGTCTCTATACGTTACCAGGTAATTACCCTTCATACTAAAACATGGTGTGGTATTCGACTTCTTGATCACGCCTTATTGCAAGAGCGTAGCAGAAGGGAGGTAACGTAGCTGTCGCGGTATGACCGTAACAGGAGGGATTTCTTTCATTACTAGGGCTGGCAATTGTTACGTTTGACACCAACCAGATTTTATGGCAAAACTGTATATATAACATTGACATCTTCTCGAGTTATCACATATTGGACATAGGTATTCATTATTTTTAGCATTTTGGTAATCCATATTCGAATTATGGTAACTTATCTGTCTGCAATATTGGCAACATGCTCTCACAGACTCTTGCTCAAACTTTAATATCCAATATTATCATGTTTTAAATTTTTAAAAACACTTAACATTCGTGCATAATCGAGGCTGATAAAAATGCAATGCAATCTGTGCTATGCGCTCTTGTGTAACGAACAGGGACAACATTTTAAAGAGCGAATTTGGGCTGGCGACATGGCGAAGCAAGAATTATGCATCCTTTAGCCTTATAGCGTGATACTTTCTCATCCGGTTAAAACATCTAGTCCGGATCATTTGAAACCATAACTCCTAATATAATTTATATGCATAAACATTCATTCTTACTAAAAGTCCAAAACAAGCTTTAAATGTGCAATGAAACTGTGAGCGACACTAAAAGGACTTGTGTGATCACTTTAATCTGATAATGACTAAAAGGCACATCAGGGATCCAAGCTATCATCCGTAAAATTTGGGCTCTGAGCTGCTGTGGTTTCTTGTGTTATAGTGTCCACTAGATTTTAATATTTGCCCCTGTATCCCTTGACCTTTGTCCTCTGGATCGATCTACCCAAAGGCACATCATGGGCCCAAGGACTAGCACCTGCAAGATTTGACCCTGAGTGGCTGCGGTGGTTTTCTTTAGTTATGGTTGGCCCCCTACATTTTAACGTTAGAACCCTGTGCCCTTGAAATTTGCCCTCTGGGATCGAGATTCCGAAAGGCACATCAGGGGCCCAAGGGCTATCAACCTGTAATTTGGGCTCCCTCTCTCTCGTCTATATAATATTGTGGTGTGTATGTGTCGCATGTGTCCCCCTGTAGCCCTTTTACCTTTGACCTCTAGGGTCGAGATACCCAAAAGTCACTCAGTGTCTCATGGGCTATAAGCTCACGCAAGTGTTGGGCTCGCAGGCCTGCTCTGGTTCTTGGATTTATGGGGGGGCCCTACATTTTAACGTTTAAGCCCCCTGTAGCCCTTTAACTTTGCCCTTTGTGATCGAGAATACCCAAAGGCACATCCGTGGCTTAGGGGCTATCAGCTCACCAATTTTGGGCTCTGAGGCTGCTGGGATTCTTGAGTTATGGGTGACCCCCTACATTTTAACGTTTGGCCCCCTGTAGCCCTTTAACTTTGACCTCTG
This sequence comes from Ophioderma brevispina, assembly GCA_023653785.1. NCBI lineage: Eukaryota > Metazoa > Echinodermata > Ophiuroidea > Amphilepidida > Ophiodermatidae > Ophioderma > Ophioderma brevispina. The sequence continues at coordinate 29,257 of JAMKCH010084733.1, forward strand.
GGATCTAGATACCAAAAAGGCACATCAGGGGCCCAGGGGCTATAAGCCTACCAGGTTTGGGCCCCGAGGCTGCTATGGTTCTTGAGTTATGACTGTCCGTTGTAAGCATCTTAAGAAGAAGGAGAAGACGAAGGAGAAGATTTAACAGCACGAACACAATATATTCGCATGTTATACATGCGAATATAACAATAACTCGAAAAGAGAATAGGCCTAGTCGACATTACCGATTCATGATGTATTGTGGATAATATACCCGGGGTAATATCACGCTGATTGCAGGTGTCCGAAACCACGAGGTTGCTGTAGTTTTCTAATGCGATGAACTCTGTCGTTACCACAAAAATGCTACGTTATTGAGTTTCGTGTGCTGTTTGGTCTTCATACTTTCGGCATTTGTATATACCGGCAAAAATAATTTTATTTAGAATGATTAATGTGGCACAAGACAAGAAAAATCTGAATTTATGTAGTGGCTAAGTTCATCGCATTTCAGGTGAGGGCTATTGTATATTCCCTTATTCCTAACTTCCTTAGAGGAAATCGGACGGTCATAAAAAAGGAGGTACGTTATTTTTTGTTAAATCTAGGGGCAATTTGCCCCCCAAAACAATTCAGGGGTCCGCCAGTGATGTTTTTCGAAAATACATTTAATGCAGTTAAGGGACGTTTAGAGATGAAAGCTTTACATCTATGCAAAATATCAATTAGAAAATATTGAGGACGCATTCTTTTTCAAATATGTAAGTGTGATCTTTAAATGCAATTTCATATCATTTCAGTATGGCCCCGAACCTGACATCATATTATCCAGGATTCATTTGTCAGTTTATCACATATGGATACCAGAAGGATATCGAAAGAAAATCGGTGCTCTTGGACAAGTCCGATGGAAGACGGGCGGAGTTCTTGTGCGTGAGTTTGTTGACTTCAACTTGGAACATAATTATGATTACTTAATTCCTTGGAAATGGGAGCAACCCAAGAAGTTGAGTTACCAGCTCCTCGGTGCAGAGCATTGGTGTTGTCATCCACCCAATGGAAACCCCTATTTTGAATTTCATACAGACGGCTCTGAGATCTCGTCAGGATTTCTCCTCAGCATGACCAATGTTGGTGATCAAGGTAATGTGTATCTTATTTAAGTTTTAAGAAGCGCGGACAAGATAGCCAATCAGGTAAGCGCCTCGACTCCCAGGGTATGCTCATTCCATGCGTATAGGCGTGCTTCCGAGCCCTGTGAGATTCCAGCTGTCTTGTATTTCCCTGGACAAGAAACTAACCGCTTATTTGTCCCGATTTACCCATGCGATATTTGGGAAGCTGGTCCGGCTGCGATGGTTCTCTCCGATGTATTTTTTGCTGATAATGGAAAGCGCTGATCCCGATCTGCTGCATCCCTTGAAATGATGCTCAATGGTTTATGGTATGGTTGGGCCCAACAGTGATCAGTCAGGCCCATTTTGTGAAAGCCGCTTAGAGGAGGCCAATAACATAAGGCGCTATATAAATCTCTGTTATTATTATTATTATTGAAGTTGTTAGAAAAACCATGAAAATGGGGTTTCCGGTTCCATCATTTGAGCATTCTTTTTCAAGATTTACCCGAAATCTGAGTTTCATTTTCCCATCTCAATCATCAACGTTATTCAATTTAGATGATTTGGAAATATCTTGTGGTTCTTAAACTTTGGAACACTTTTTATAAGAACTAACATGAATTTTTAGGAAAGTACAGTGATAGGGAAAATCAAAACACCTCTGCCTGAGAGAAAATGATTAAGAAATTAAAGAGTAAAAAAATCGTTATTGACTTTTCCATAGATATTTCGGAAGTATATAAACACTTTTTTTTTTTTGCGATTTGCAGAATATCTGATGTGCCCAGGAATTGGTTCCTGGAAGTTATTAACAGTTCGTGGATATGTGATGATTATGATGATTGCCAAGATGGAAGTGACGAGTTTTCCTATTATGTGGTAAGATACTGCTAAAGATTGAAAAGTTGAATATGTGCATAGAAATACATATTTTGATGTGATGCTGAAATAGTCGTGAATGCACCATTTGTAGCATTATTTGTCGTGGTCACGAATACTGTCGAATTGGTCAAATTGAGTAATTATAGGTTTTCACATTAATTTCGCACTTGTGTAATTGAGTGTATATTGACGCGGAGCATTCAATATAAACGTCTTTGTCCAAGCGATAGACCTGTTGTGTGCACTCTTTGTTGTGTCAACATGGTCAAGACTTCCCTTGTGTAGCTTTGGAGCTATGTATGGGGATTTTTGAGGTGATTGAAGCGAAGCGACGGCGATTATAACCGGAGGGGTTGTCATGCACATAGACTAAACGAGAAACATCGAAGTGCAGATGTGCACTTCGAAGTTTTATTTTTAACAGTGTTTATACATGTACCTATATACAAAAAAAAAATAATTACCGCCACCCATATAGTGGGTGCGGTGTAATGAATTATCTGCGCTTCCCAAGTAGGTCCGTTAATGCCCCATCTGTGAATTGGTTGGTTAGTGCGTTTAGGAGTTCGCTATAGGACTTTACCCTTTAAACTATGGTCAACCCAGGTTATTCAACAATATTCAAGCTTTATTACTGATATCCAACATAAATTACAATTTGGAAACAGAAAAACTGTAATAAACAGTAGTTAGGTAACTAAAATTATGTAGTGTATTGGACATGGTAAAGACCTTGTCAAGGTAAAGTCCCTGCATGCTTTGACTCTCAGTAAGGTACTTGTATAAAATGTACTCATTATGATTAGTAATTGGTGATTTACAATATCTACATTACCATATTAAAAAGGTGTACCCTTTTTCAACTATTTTTCTTCACGGTTTGTCTTTTTTTTTCAAAATTGCCTAAAATAACCCTTTACAAAATGTGGTAATGTAAATACATCGTTTTTATGATTCAGTGTGAGAAGATTGTATTAGTACGATTTAATTCTACATTGTTTAAACAAGGAAAAAAGGAACAATTAATGTTGAAGCCTGAGATTTCACGCCGTTATTTTTCAATCCCTGCAATGGTTTCGCATTTTATGGCCCAGTTATTTTATGTTCTGCACGTTGTGAGTCCCACCCAGCTGCCAGTTAAAAAAACGACGTTTCTTTACAGTTTTATTTTAACAGTGTATATACATCTCATCATCATCAGCGTTCATCCTTGGACGGACTGGAAGAGAACATTGGCTACATGTTCGACCATATATACACGTCCTACAAAAAAAAATAATAACCAGTTATAGTGGTGCGTGTAAATGAAAAAAATTTTCTTCGCTTCCAAAGTAGTCCGTTACTGCCCAGATATGGATGATTTAGTTGGTTAGTGCGTTTAGGAGTTCGCTGGATGGAGCAGCCTGGAGTGATATGAGCTGATAGGGAATCACATATTAGTCCCCTATAGCCTATACACGATATGCTTAAAGGTTTCAATGGCATGTTTTAGCATCTGATATCTTGTCCGTGGGACTGGCCCTCCCCCCCCCCCCCAGCCTTCTGACCATCTGGCCTCTGCACATCGTGGTAAGTTGGCAGGCAAGAAGATGATAAATCAACGATATTGTCGATGCAGTGGAGCAATAGATGAAGCTCTCTCCCAAAAACTATTACAATACTGCATGCCATCCCTCTTCAAAAGGACTATAGGCTATCTTAGTCCGAGGACAACATAAGTAGTTGACCCTATCAAGGTCCGATTTTTATTTATTTTTTTTCTCCCTCACATGGAAGCATTATCACCAAAAATATTGATTCAAAGTTTAAGTTTACAAAGGGCCAGCCGTTTGGGTAGTAGAAGCAGAATGGCCTAATTTCATTGGCCCATATGACAGTGTATAATGTCTTAGTAAATTATCACTTTTGGTACAGTGTGTTTGTGTGTTGGGGGGCGAGGTTGTCGGGAACAAAAACAAAAAAAAATACCGGTTACTCACCTAGAACATGTTTAACAGGAAATTAGTAACCCGAATAAGTCATTTTGAACTGGTGCTTTTTAGATGATTCGGTGTTTTCGCGTTATATTCATTTTTTGTAACTATAAGTTTTCCCTTTTTCCTCCTCATCGACCAAATTGCACTTTAATTAATATGTACACAGACCTTTATTATAGGCCAATAGTTCAGATGAGAGGGTAATTTTTTTCGAGTATAGGCCCGTCAGTGCAAAATATCACTTCTGCAATTCATTCAAGGGGCCAGACCTATAGCCCTTATCTATTGCTCTACTATTAATTAGGCATTTGACCCATGCACGCGCTCGTTCCTTGTACATGGGCCTTCACGTCGACGAAACCGAATATTTGTGGGTTTTACAACGTTTTTTTTTTATTTGAGGATTTTGCCTGACACAATCATATACTGGTCTACTTTTTCATTGCATTGTTCCGGCAGCACACCTCGAGCCGATAGCCACCGGACAGTAACACCCAGAGAAAGGTATTGCTTGTCCGATTCCCCGATCTGGGATATGTCGGGATCGGTTCGGACCGGGAAATTTCGGGTCCCGAGTCAAGCCTGTATGTTTCTATCCAATATTAACTAAGGGTTGAGGTCAAGAGAACATTATTTGAAACGGAATGCATGGAATTGGATGGCGGAGATTTGGATTAGCCTATTGGATCCTGTGAAATTTGTTATAGTATCCTGTGCATGTGTTATAGTAGTGACCTATATAGGCCTACATAATGTCTGAGAAATCCACCAATCATAATGATAATTTAACAAATGATTAAATGATATCATTTTGTCAATTATCAATAACAAAATTTGACCCAAAAAGTGTTCTTTTTAAGGTATGAAATTTCACTCTTTTTGGAAGTGGGCCCTGTAGTCACTCCAAGAGTGAAATTCACTCTTTTTCATTTAGAGAGTACGGATGGATTTTTATCTTAATATATTTATTGTTACACGATTATAGTAGTTGGTTATTGATCACAATTACTGTGTCATTATTATCTATCTTTTTGTATATCTCCATGAATAATGTATCAACTATTATGACCATGATATTGTTTCTTAATTGTGTCTAAAATATTTGTGTATTGATGTTAATGTATTATTTGTCTAAATCTTGGGTATTGTATCCTCTATGCGGCCTTGCATCATAATTATGAAACTGTTCTGAATGAAAGATATAAAGTAAATCTTGAAATCTGAAAAAGTTACAACACCATCCATGCAGAGTTTTGTTAGTGCTCACTCAGAGCACACAGGGCGCGGCGACAGTAGTGAAACACTACTGTCGTTTCAACACGGCGACAGTAGTGACACGGCGACAGTAGTGACAGTACACGGCACCCCGGCGCGGTAATGATCCCGGAAAAATACCCGAAAATCCGTGTACAGTAAAAAGTGCGATATCGGGATGCACATTTATTTTTGTAAACGACTGTAAAAAACCCTAAACGTTCCAATTAAATAAAACGAACGCGATTCCTTCATACGTTTGTTCCCTCTTTGAACGTGATCTGCATGATTGGTTTCCTATTGTCATCCACGCTCAATCTCCCTCACAAATGGCAAACGAACGCGTTCCTTTTCCGAGTTCAATACGCCTGTGGAAGGTGCCTAGATACCTGGAGCTGCTTTGTGTTGTTTGTGTGTCTCTCTCTCTCTCTTTCTTCTGCCGCGTGCCTCTTTTAACCAATCAGGTCACATTGTTGCTCTGGTCGTTGCATCAGATAATTGTGTTTATTAACTTGTCTACACCGATTCGTTCGTGGTGGTTGTCTCAAAAAACCTCCCCCACCAAATTTGTTATATTTCTTTTTTTCAGTAAATTTTCAATGTGGGTGGCATTTTTTCTCAGCCCACTTTCGTGGAACATTGCAATGTTCTGTTATATATCAATGCAGTGGATCTTACATATTTTGAGTAACAAAAAATAAAGTTATTGAAAGTGCTTTGACTTTATAAGCTTTTAAGTTGTGTTTAGGTTTCTTATAAATATAGAATGCACATGCTGCCGTTGGTCACTTTATATATTTAGATGTTTAGCTGTCGGATTGAATGGCTGGGTCGCTCCCACATTTATCAGGATCATTGCAGAGTGATAATTGCGATAATAAGTGACCTCCACGAATGTAGTAAGGTATAGCATCTCATTTTCGTGTGCTCGAGTCGTGGACAAACTAATTTTAATAAGAGACAAGGAATTTGTCCTGAAATGAGAATCGCGAGAAACTCAAAACCAATTTTATTATTCTGTAACTGGTGTTCACTTTTGCGTCAGTATATTTCAACTGTGGACAAATTCGTCCCGCGTGGCAGTGACTACTGAATAAAAAAAGCGATTTAGTCTCTCTTAATTGATTTGAAGAATCTTGTCTTTCATATTCGTCGGGTGTTCTTTAAAGTGTTTATTTCATGATCAGTAAGAACCTGCGAGAACATTATATCTAATTAATAATGACTTCAGAAACACTCCAAGGAAGGTGTACGGGTGGGCTGGCACCATGCGTATTTGAAGAACTCTACAGTATATATCAAATACAAACGTCGGATAATAAAGCATTTAAGACAAACGAGAACAAAACTCTTTTAAAAACAGGAGGTCGTTTTCGATATCAAATCAATAAACAAGACTTGCATTAGAAGCACCTTGAGTTAAAAGACAATAGAGTTAATAATAATTAGCATTTAATAAAGCGCTCTACAAAGAACACAACGCTTTACAGAAAACAATGCAACTATGAGGCAGCAGCAATACAGCGCCAATCGCAACATTCACACAAACAACGACCGAAACCACATACATTAAACTAGGACAAGGAAGGGGAATGGATCACAGATATTATAACGAAAGGTTTGAAATTCAGTAGATGTGAGAGTCTCACAAAGGACCGTTGTGGCATGACTTGGCTTATTAATAAGTATTATTTTAATTTTGAAGAAAGCAGTGTAAATTGTTTGATCCCGTTTTGAAATCCTTTGAACTGTAAAACGTGGAAGAGAACTTGCAATGGACATGGATTATTGTGATCATAGATTTTTCATGTAAGTGTTTGAACTGGACTTCTTATTTCACCAATCGGACCAGCTTGGAATTTATAACTCTTTTTCAATGCACTGTATATCAGGACAGGAGTGTCGAAATGAGATGGGATAAAAAGCATAGTAAAGATTAGGTAATGTACTTTTAAAAGAACGTTAATATCGTGATGAACTGAGATGGTTTATATTTTTAATATTTTTGTTAACAATCCTGCCTTTTTATTGGTATACGCTTATGTGGGTGAAGGTATGAGGGATAGGCTATATTTATAAAGGGGATTGTTGAAGCCCGCCGTTGATTAACGGATAACGCCAAAATAGTTAAAAATCGTAAAAATCAAGTTCAAACTAAAGATAAACATATTTTTCTAAATTGAGAATGATACTTCCTTATTTAGCACACAAATTGTTAGAAATTTTCAGCCGAAAATACTAAAACATGATGGGCAGAAATGAGCAGGTTTTGAAGATACATTGGAGAAACACACATATACACGCAAAAACACACAGCATTTCAGAACCACCCCAAAAGAACCATATTGAGCATGTTTTGAAAAAAACAATTCAGAACCATCCCCAAGAGAATCATATCAAATGTTAAAATAAGCCTATACGCAAGACTAAATTGAAGGAAACGATAATAAATATCAATGAAAAACTATGAATTTGCTTTTTTTAATACACCGGTGTGGCAGGAGATATATAGTCCGGACTCGGTCCGCCTTCAACGGTGAAGAATAGGGCACTCGATTCAGTTGACTCTTAATGCAACATCAGTTTCACGCTTTATTCCGTTATCTATGGAGCCCGGACTATGGTTCCTGCTGGACCATATCTCCTTTAAAATTTTGATATTGACGGACGAGTTCGACGACCAATTGGACGAAAACCAATGACACAAGGTTGAAATACAAAACACAAAAGTGAATATCAGTTACAGAATAATTAAATTGGTTTGGGCTTTCAGCGATTCAGATTTTCAAGGACGAATTCCAGTTGTCTGTTTTATCAAAATCAATTGCACAAGCGCGAAATTAACTGAAAAACCTATAGTTAATTCTGATTGCATTTTATGCACGCTTTAAAATAGATCCAAAACGCTTAGCAAAGTATCTGGCAACGCGTTGTGGAATCTCAGAACGCGTTGCAAGTCTTCACAACGCGTTGTGAAGGCCCACAAGCCGTAAGGGTCATAACGTATTGCCGCAACGCGTTGTGAGAAAGTCCCAACACGTTGCCGAAATGTCACAACATGTTGTATTAGAATGACGAATTTGTGTGCATCGACGTATTTAAAAAAGAAACCAACAACGCGTTGCAAAGTATTTGGAAACGCGTTGTGGAATCTCAAAACGCATTTCGGCCTTCACAACGCGTTGCGCGCGAGCTTAATAATACGTTGTGAAAGCCCACTAGCCATAAGGGTCATAATGTGAGAAAGAAACCCCCGTCGCAATGCGTTGTGAGATTTATTATTTTTTTACTTTCTCACAACGCGTTGCGGCAACACGTTTTGACCCTTATAGTCATTTCTATGACCTAAATTTAGCTTTTTATGTCGTCCGATATAATCGCAAAGACCATATGTCACGATTCGTGTTTTTGTGTGTCCAACTTTTGGTTAAAGTGACAGGAGGAGATATTTTGAGGATACGAATTTCTCTCAAATTGCACTTGATCGGTTGTAGACCACCGACCCAGAACATTTCAAAGGTTTATTGATCAAACAAGTACAAAAGAAAACCTCAAACATGATTTTGAACTTGCCTGCTATTGTAATCGTCCCTATAAAAACACGCTTTAATTCACGACAGAAAATACCAAATCATCATCGTATTACATAAAGACGGCTTATTCACTTCAGGTGCAATTTAATGCTGAGCATTCCAAATACGCAAAAAAAAAACAGGGGCGACAAAAATTGGGGCGCTTCTTTCTCGAAATGTTCTCGTATGTCTTTAGGATGTTGTCTAGCTTTTTAGTGTAGTGATATGGGTCAAGTTCATACTTGGTATGTGTATACATTAGCTTACATTGAGACAAGTGCGCTTACGCGGGGTAACAGATCAGGATTCAAAGATCGCTTAGGTCACTTAGGGTCATTCTATTGTTCTACATCTATTCTTTTACCACATATCCCACGACCTATTTGGATCGCTGTCCCTGATTTTCTGATATTCTTTGACATGGTCTTCACGAGAAGTTTTTGCCGTAGGGATTCAACTACTCATAGATTCTTCACGCAGGCGTCAGCATTTGTGCATTTAGGAATTACATCACCTTAAATACAAACTCAATGCTGCTATTTACCTTTGGTAACATTTTGTAGGGTGCGATGATGATGAATTTGAATGCAATAATGGAGTTTGCCTAGATGGATCATACGAATGTGATGATTTCAATGATTGTTCTGAAGGAGAAGACGAGATAACAGCAAACTGTACTTGTCATGAGAAGGATTACGTATGCAGCAACGGACAGTGCATACCACATTTTTATGAATGCGATAGAAAGCGTGATTGCCTTTCTGGAGAAGATGAGGAGAACTGTACACATGGTAATTGTTTTATATTTCAAAAGCAAAAGCTTTTAGTAAATCTGAACACTTGGTCTCGTATTAAAGATTTTTGGTGTTGACATTTGACGATATGTAACCATATCGTCACGAATCTTCCAAACAGGTCAATCGACCATTTTGGCGAAATTGAGTTTTTTGCATATTTTGATACTATATCACGAGCTCTTTTCATATACCAATATTGAGCAAAAATAACATTCCAATTTGTAGATATAATAGATTTTCACTTTTGGAAATCATACCCAAACGCCAAATGAAAGTCTTCCAAACAGACCAATCTGCATTCGTCTGTTTGCTGTACCTGAAAACCACCGCACGGCAGCTTATTAAGTGATCTATCGATCAATGGGATATTGCGAGATTCATCTCTCGCTTGATCAACACTGGGGGCCTATAGAAGTCTGGTCGAAGTTAGTACAATGTGTGTAGCTGTATCTGAGACGATTTTGCCACACTCAAAAATAGTATAATTTTTTCCAGTATTTTACTGACAGCAATTCTGCCCAATAATTACTGTGAAAATTACAGTATACTGTAAACATTGATTCAATCAAAACACTGAAAATATATATTTGGCGAGTTATTACAAAGATTGTGAATGTGTAGAGAATAAAAAAGCACTGACGAACATCCTAACTTAGGCCTATCCACAAATGTCAACCAAAATTTTACGGTGCATATACTGTAAAATTCAGTTAATTTTGGTAAAACATATACATTAAACTGTAAAATATAAATTGAATTTGAATGGAAACTATAAAAGCTGTAGTTTATGGGATTTTGTTGGCAGAATTGCTGCCAGTACTTTCCTATAAGATCTACAGTATTTTTCCTGTAAATAACTTATAATTGAGAATCCATAATAGTGTATTATAATAATGTTGATATAATTAAAAGTTCAAATAGGAGCCTCTCTTATAAATTTAGTCGTAATAGGCCTCGAAAATTGGACAAAAAAGTATTTTGCTATATTAAATTACGGCCAAGTATTGTCTTTTTCTGATCCTTTTTTTTTTATTATGAAGTGCACTGTAATTTTTACAGCGCACGTTATTTCGTAAATACAAGATGCATGTTAGTAGTGGTATAAACAAAAATATGCATTTTAGCTGCATGTGTTCTTTACTAGATAGTCAGGTAGAACCTTCATGTGACCGTACAGTTGAGTATATATACAATTTTTTTGCTGAAAATTATAGATTAGGGTGTGTAGAATAAGAATCTGCCGGGTGCCACCTGGGCATCCTTGGGCATTTTGAGAAATTCAAGATGGCGTCGCCATTAATGATAATTATATATTCAACCCTATATTATCAAACTATGGAGTTACTAGATATACTATATGACCCAATGAACAAGTGTATGGCACTTGTAACATTAAGTCATACTTCAAATTCAAAATGGAAGCCAAATCCAATAATTTTAAAATATGCCCTATTACAGCAAATACCTGCGATAAAATAGACTTGAACTACTTAGATTATGTTGTTAGACACAATAAATGTATTTCTGATATTTTTAAAATTGTAACATGGCGTAAATCAATATGGCAGCCAAAAACGTGAATAAAGTAAAGTATTACATGCACTTTATTCCGTAAAGGCTGCTGAATTCGACTGGGAGCACACAAAGTGTTGTCACAAAATATACAAACCCGGTCTTAGTTTTATAGGTCTTAGTTTTATACTAGGTCTTAGTTTTATAGGTCTTAGTTTTATAGGTCCTAGTTTTATAGGTCTTAGTTTTATACTAGGTCTTAGTTTTATAGGTCTTAGTTTTAAAGGTCTTAGTTTTATACTAGGTCTTAGTTTTATACTAGGTCTTAGTTTTATAGGTCTTAGGTCTTTTATACACACCATATTCCTAACCTTTTTTTGGCGAAGAATTGAATTTTCCCCTATTCTACACTATGTGTCTATGGAAATTGCCTTTTTTGCTGACATGCGAACTTTATGACGTCATTGTGACGTAATGCTAGGCATGTTGGTACTCATTTTGGTATCAATGGAAAGAGGAGGACCATAGCTATCTAATGAAATAAAAATCAGGTGGCTGTGATGTTCATGTGTCGTGCTAGGCATGTTGGTACTTCTTTCCCGAAGGGGGTGGTTGCCCCCGCCCCACCCATCCATTACTTTGGGACCACCTTTATCTTTCCTTTACCCCTGTGAATGTTTGTTTTGGATGAAAAGGAGCGGAATATGTCAATTGACAGTTACATTTTGGCACCAAAAAGGGTTTTTTTTGCAAGCCGGGGGAAAACCTGAAGGGGGTGGTAACCACCCCCCTTAGGTAGACGAGGGTTAAGATCAATAATGCAGTGTAAAACAGTACATCAAAATCTTTTTCGTTTTTCCTCTTTTCTTGCTTAGATTTTCCCACATACCTACGATATTATTTTGAGTTCCAGCAACTTAGTTGATTAATAATTTCACTAACTTGATAATTTCTCTGTGTTTACTAAATAAGTGCAATAAAGTAATGTGATTTTGAGTACATGTAGCCAAATTATCATTCACATTTTCAGCCATCTCAATTAAAATACACGATTAATGATAACTTAAAAGACTACTCATTGAAATTAATCAATAAAATTGAATGCAACCCGATTACACTTAATTTTATTGAGTAGATACAGGAAATTATTTTCCTTTCAATTCCAATAACGAAAGATGTTTAACATGAGAAAATTCTCATTCTGCATTTTCAATAAATAACCCTTTGATAGTTAGAAATATGGCAATTTAAATTGAAATCAAACGTCAGAAGTATTGCGGCAAACTGCCATCTTAACCTCAAAATGGTTAGTTTTTTTACTCATAGAAAGTTTTCAACAACAGAAAGTATAAGAGCATGACTCCAAAGTTGAAACATATACGCAATGATCTGTTTGATGACAAAAATCAAATAATATCCATGGGAATATCAATTTTATTTCAAATTGTCTGATATACACTCCAAAGCAGTTTATTTTACAAGTTTTAGAAAAGTCATTTGACACTAATTGCCAATATACTCTTCCTATGGTTTTCGTTACTTGGAAGTAGTAAGCCTACATGAATTTTGTATTTATTTTCAGTGACAGTTGGAGCCACTGAAAACTTAATAACTATAAATGTAAAAGATATCATATGATTAAAGAGTTGTTTTTAGTTTTATTGTACTGAAAATAACAGTATTCATTATAAACACGTGTTTTATGTGTCGATCATTAGAATTAAAGTGATTTTCGTCCGAACGCCACGTAAATTTAATACAAATATAAATGACTTGATAGTAAGATAAAGCTTTCTTCTTGATAAACTAGTGAGCTTTGATTCCTTTTACTCTGCAAAAAGTATCAAAATATACACCTTCAAGCAATAAACAGATAAATCACAACTTCTTCCACTTAACGTGTATGAAAATTATTATGTCCAATAATTCACAAAACCCAGGGTTTCAAACGCTAGACATACGCTTTGGATGTCCTTAGTGTACTTACACATGTGGGCCGATGCTGCAATTTGGAAATACATCAAAATACTGTAATTTTTATGTCCAATTTACCTGGCGTATAAAACAACTACAACTGGAGCTTTTATTCGAATTTTTTCGAGAATTAACATTATCGTACATTATTATGAATTTTCAATTATACGATTAAGTACTTAAGTTTACAGGAAAAAATACTATAAATTTTACAAGAAAATTCTGGCAGCAATTCTTCCAACAAAACCCCGTAAAATCCATTTTTTACAGGTTTCCATTCAAATTAACTGTATATTTTTAGCTTGATGTATTATTAGTGGAGGGGCCTATGTTCTCCAGAGAGTGATTTTATGAAGTTCATGTTAATTGTTGGCAACCACTATAACTATTTTCTACTAGGTCTGACTATTCAGAAAAACGATGCTGCCATTTTTTCTGTTGACCTTTAGTGACCTTGACACGAGGTCAAAGGTTAAAGCGGTCATACATCGTCCAAAGTATATCGACCTTGGTACCAAAATGTGGCAAATTTCACAAGGAATATTGTATATGATATTTATTTTGTTACTGGAGCTTTTGTTTTGTTGTTATATGCAAATAAGCTAATTAGAGACAATAATATGTATAAATTTGCCATTATTCAGACCCCAGTCCTGTCCAAAGCAAGAGTTAGGGCTCATGTTTTTGCACTATGTATAGTGAACCCTACACAACCCCCATTATACCTTGCTATTAATGCCCATGGCTAACTAAACCAAGTTGTTATATGAAAATGTGCAAGAGAAAATGGTTGATGTAGACTTCATATACCAAATTCATGGAATGTTGTTGTTATAACCGTGAAACAACCACGATTCGCACTACAGAGACGATCTATCTATCTATCTATCTAACGGCCGCAGCCGAGATGCTGTTCACCATGTAGCGCCAAATGTCCCTGTTTGTCATTAG
>JAMKCH010084734.1:0-41478 GCA_023653785.1 Ophioderma brevispina
GTCCTGTGGTTTCAATCTGCGCTATCCATGTACATGGAGGTCCATGTTTGAAGCCGCAGGACCCTATTGCTGTATTCTTCGTGGATTTATTTGAGTGAGTTGCCATATTGAATAAGTCTTAATAGCCAAAGGGAGAAATGACGGCAAATTAATTTATGAGTTGGGAAAGGTGATTGGGTTAGCAAACTATTTTCCCGTTCGGACCGGAAAACACATGCTTGACTGACACTACGGAGTAGGCAATGGCGGCCAAGAAAGCCTCAATTTTAACGTCGTCAATTGTTTAATTATGGTAACAGTGAAATCGTTGCGAAATGCCCTAATTTTGTTTATGTTATATAAGCAATATTTTCTTATTCCAAAAACCGGTTAGAGCTGAAAGAATAAACTCACTGTAAGTGGTTATTTCTCTGAATTTTTATGTATGAATTAACGATGAGTCGTAATATGGAATTACGGGAAAACCCATCCTGCCCACATCAAAGCTCCCAAATTGGTTTGTGGCTGTATTGCTTTATGCACAGGGGAGAAGGACTTCCCGATGTGTGAGATACTAATTGGGGGTTGCCGAGCTCCTGTGGAGGTCTCTGTGAAAAAACCGTAAATCGGCAATTAATTTTGCCCTGATTGAATCCCTTCCAAATCCGCTTGATGATTCCCATTTTTTACCATGGTGGCAAGAAGACATCTTTTAAAAAACAATTTTGTTTTCTTGAACTTTTAGTTCTTAGAAGAAATTTGGGATAAAATGCATTGAAAGTTTGGGTCCTACCACTCTACGACTTCATTCACGAGGTCGGAACACGAACATCTACAAACGTATACAGACGTGTCCTACGGCGCTCAAGCAACACAACGTATACCCGTATTGGCAGGAGCTGACTCATGCCAATCACATTTAATTATAACCCAATTTTCCTATTTCCAAACCTGACTTAGTTATAGTTCACGCACATTGGTTCATAAGTTAACATAGAGGAATCGTTTTATAGGTATAACTTTTTTTCACCAAACGTTTTCGCTAGTTATAACATAAACACGCGAACTCGGATTTACCAATGCGTAAAATAATGTCCCCGCCGAATTTCACGATCACTATAGTAGATTCAACCCTCGTGTCACCAGAGGAAAAGTTTTATTGCGTCGATTAGTTTGGGAGAGGAGAAGAAGAAAGGAAATATTTGGCCCTATTTCACCTGTGTTCATCATGAACGAACTAGATATCTGGGCCTTTCATTTGACAACCATTTTTACATAGAGAGTTCAAATACTTTTGTGTTCCTTCCTTCGCATTCAAAATACGGGCACTCAATTGTTCAGTAACATTCAACTCACCTGTTACATTGGATGCCACTTAAAGCAAATCGATTAGTCAGAATATTTTGAGAGTTATGTCGCTGTAAACCAAGAGGTTCTATATAATAGAGAGGCAAAACGTTACGGTAAAATCTTTAGAAATTCACCGTCTCGCATGTTTTGCCGCCCACAACGAAAACCTAGAGTACCAACATTAGAAAGCAATGCGCCTATCCGATTCTTCCACATACTGTGGTTGCCGCTTGCATCTACACTAATCGGTAGTGATAGAAAGTAATGTTATGGTTAGAGGTGGCCAGTGTAATAATAGTGTACTGGATCATTGTGCTCAGATACTCTTTTTTTCTCATAATGCAATGCGCGCTTAGGGAAAAGATGTATTCATTGATGCGGTGATTTAAATCCAGACTACTTGACGTGTCATTTCATTCGTGTTGTGGCCATGGGTAGGACAAAAATTAACCACCAATAGCACCCAACATCCCAACAACTGAACTTTTGGCGGATTGTTTGTATCGCATTGGACATTATGTGTGTTACAGCACCCAAACTATAATAGTTATTAGTCCGTGTAATATTCAAAATGTCAGCGCCCAGCAGTACTACTGGTTTTTGAATGGTTCACCTTGGTCTGTAAATGCGCTTACGTTGACGTGAATGCTTCATTGAGCATAAAATGATATTTCACTATCGGACGACATGTTTTCAATTGATTTAGTGTTGAATTTTAATTTCCACCCACTGCCATGCCCCTCATTCAATACCTATACCTTCGGGAAAGTACTTGAGGTGACACGAGGGTTGAAATCTACAAACATGCTATAAAGGCAACTACGAAATATGAACCCGTCGCTCCGTCGCCTCCCCACACCCCATCCCTCCCCCCTCCCCCGACAACACCCACCCATCCACCTCGAACATCCCTCCCCTCCCCGACCGCCCACCCCAAGCCCCTCCCCAAGACACCCGCCCCCCTCCCAACACACACCCACGCGCCTCCTGGGAGACACGCCACCCGGCCCCAAGACACTGCACCCAACCCCTACCCAGACACCCACCCCCCTCCCCTCACCACCTCACCCCCCTGCCCGGCCCCGCCCCGACAACCCCACCCCACCCCTTTGGCATAATGAAAAAATAGCTCAATCTTAACGAGGTGTCGGAGCAAACACCTGGAAATCTGTTCACACTGCACGGGTAATAACAATGGTTTATTACTTCCAGTTAAAAAAGGAATCTGAAGTGCCATTTCCTCTGCATCACCAAGTGAATTTACTGGATATCAACAGTGCTATTACTTGCTCAATCAATATCGAGCATGATGTACATCTACTGGTCCCTGATAACAAGAGAAAGAAATTGTGATGGACATGTTATTTATTTTCAAATATGTGCACCTCTAGGACTTGACATACCCAATATTTGAAAGGTAATAATATTAATATCAATCTGACTCGGACATCAGTTCGCCGATATGCGTAACCCAAAGTCCAATGATCCGACATCTTATTTTCTCTTTGATCCAATGGTCTATAGCATTTTACCTACCGTCAAGCAGCCGTATTTTTTTTGTTTATAATGGTTGTGGTTGACTACCGAGGATCCTTCAAGGGGATCATTGAGTAGTAAATGAACATTTCATTGCTGCGAAATGGGATCACGGGATAGACTAGTAGTCATAAAAATAAGGGTGACAGGCCATTTGGCGTAAAAAATATAGCCTGGTAGCTAGCAGACATTGTACACATCTCGAGTGACAATGTTTGCGGATTAAATAAATATTGACGGCCTGACAGAACCCTCTGATTACGTTCTTAGTGCTGCAAAGGTGGCCTGAAGGAGAAGGGCCAAACAATATTGTACAGGGGTCAATGTGTAAATTGATCCAAGCGGGTTGAAAATTTACAACGTTTTTGTCTAACCATAAGGATTCAGAAAAGGGATAGTTTATATGTTTACCAGCATTAATTTTCAGAGTTATAGCCTAAAACAGCACAAATCAATAACAAGGGTCAATTTCAGTTGTAGGGGTCAAAGTTTAAAGGTGCTCCGATTTGGATACAACATGTGCAAATTCTTGGTGAGCTCATAGGATAAAGAGGAATATCTTGAATGTTTCGATGCTTAAATTCCGATGTAGGGGGCAATGGAGGCATGCACCCCCTAAACTAAATCTAACATGTTTTTAGGATATCCGCGACATCTTCCAAAATCAAATCCGTTTGGCGGCCATCTTGGATCTAAAGAAATCAGTCAATAAAAGTGGTTCGATTATTGGAAATGTATCTCTAATGATTCGTCTCATCACTAGGAATCAGAAAATATGTACTTTGCATATTTGGAATGTTAGTTACCGAGATATGCGTGAAAATGTGATAAGGTCCATTGAACTTTGATTGGTCATTGTAGGGGGCCACTTTCAAAATGCATGGATCTTGGCAAAATTGGTGTTAAGTTGATGGTATGAGCACTTTTTGTACTTGAGATGCGTTACACATGTCTGCTAGCTCCGCGGGATTTACTGGTCACGAATCAGCCATGCTCAGTTGAAAAATCCCCTATCATCACCATTCTAATTGATATCGCTCCTGTACATGTTCGACTCCTCTTGCGCGAACGCATTATATTTACACAGCAATAATAAGTCAAACTTGCACAAAACTGTTATAGAAATCAGGTTTAATAGTTTGGATCCACTGCGAAAAAAATACCGGACTGACCAACCAATACGACACACCAATACGACACGATATTGGATAGACAAAAACAATAAATATAAAAATAAGTATAATAAAGTAAATGAACGAGGCGCATTTCCTGTTTTTAAAGGGGCATTTCGTGATCCACAACCTCGTCCCCCCGACTAACCTAAAAAAGGTTGAGATTTTTATATCATCTGAACCGTTAGCCTCATTAATCCACGTGTACTTAATCTTACGTGAAAATTCGTTCGCATCTGTAAGAAATTCACAATTTTGTATTTTCTGTCCGTAAACGGACAGAAATTACAACACAGTGGCCTATGGGGCCGTGGGAAACAAGCAATTGCACATAAAATAAACCGCAAGATCGTGATCGACTCAAATTTGTGAATAAGCTTTTCTCAATGATATCTAGTGAACAATGAATAAAACATAAGATGCTGAAATCATGGGCTGAATGGCGATGCCTCAACAGATTGAGAACCAGAACTGGCCGATCTAAGGTTTCCTTGCAGAAGTGAGGCTACCTGGTCTGCACACTGTTGGAAGCAACAATGCACAAACAATGACCTTTTGGAATCATATTTGAGAACCACTCTGTTTGGACACGATAGGAAGAAGCAGTAGTGAGTTTAGAGATGTGATGCGTTATGTATTCTATACCTCCCTAGAAGAATACAGGGGTTTGGCTACAAAGGTAGAGGCAGCTTGCTTCAATTCTGTTTTTAGTGCAACTTTATTTAACTACGTCTTTATTCACCAATCCTCTGAGACGTTAGGTATATACTGATCTCAACCAATCATCAACTGTCAATATCAAATTAAGGTATCACTGGGACTGGAGAGGGCGCTCTTTTTATGAGGCATAGGCGGTGATTTTCAAAGGTTATTGACCTTTGACGCACCATATCTCTTTAAAAGTAAAAGCCACATGTCTGTGTTTATATATATATATATATATATATATATATATATATATATATATATATATATATATATATATTCTGCAGGTATTACGGGGTCAGTTTTTGAATCCAACCAGACAATTAGTCATCATGGCGACGATTTATTTTTATTAGGCCTTATTTAAAGACACTAACAGTGATCCACCCGAAAGAGTCAAAATATTTTAAATTTGCAGGAAGAGCTTAAAAGTGAAGAATAAGTCTGTAGAATTCTCATAAGTTATTTTTTCCAAGTGAACAAAAATGATAGAAAAGGAAGAAAACAGCAGTGTCCAAAAAGAAACCTGGCGATCGTGCATTTTCTATTGCTGGCCTCGCCTTTGGAATGAGTTACCTACCAATATCCGTGGTCTGGATAGTTAATCTACCTTTAAAAAGTCTTCTTAAGACACATCTTTTTCCTAGCTCTTAGTGTTTTCTTGCCTTTTTCTTCTCTGTCAGCGCCTTGCTTACTTTGTAAAGGCGCTCTATAAGTCTCATTATTATTATTATTATATTGCTATTATGTGCGTTAGGGGGAAATTGGCTTTTGCTATTCACTCATTACGGCGTTAGGGCGAAATATTCCTTCCCCCTAACGCCCCTTTGTATTTCGGTTTATTCCGTTTTGGATAACAAAGGATATGAATAATAATTTATGCAAATTAGGGTAATCCACTAGAATAACAAAGGATATGAATATTAATTAATTTAAATAACTATAAGATCTCATTATAACTTAATGAATATTTAAGCCTTCCCCCCTAACTATCATTTTAGAGTTATTATTATTATCATTATATAAATCTCCATTGAATTATGCGTTGTAGTAAGTGTCCGTACGGCCAGTAATGACTAAAATTGATAGTGTCTTTAAAGTCCGTCCCTTTAAAATTTGCCAAATAACACTAAAAATGACATTTTGGCTCAAAAATACAAGCAACCTATACAATATTGGTATTGGTGGATAGCTAGTCCAAGTACGTTGAAGTTGAAGCTTGGAGTGAGGGACTAGCCTCCAAAAACTAGTTAGACGACAAATAGGGGACAAATTAAAGGTCATTGACCTCTGACGTCACTATCCACCACTGCCGCAACATAAGACCCACATTTTCAGATGTCCCAAGGTACGCCAAAATCAGTTTTATACACCAGACACTTGATCTTTTTGTCAAATAAAATCGTGTTATCTCTTAGACTATCGGTTTTAACACGTAAAAGTCAAATCTTGACGACAAATTCCGATTTCTATGTTATCAAGCAACATTTATTATTCCAAACCATTGGAGCTGAAGAATCAACTCCACTGTAAGGGTTATTTCTGAATTTTTATGTATGAATAACGAGCGAGAGTGAGGTCGTATGTGGATCGTGGGAAGTTCAACACCTATGACCGACCCATTGTTGACCTACATCACAGCGGCCAAATCGGTTTGTGTCTGTATTGCTGTAGTCTATTTTGATTCACATATTAAAGGATTGGTCGCCATCGTCTGGCATTGACTATAATATATTGATAGACTAAAACATTCTGATGTATGCTTCTGATGTTACGCTGTAGAAATGCCTGGGCGCTGTTAGCTTTTTTGCTAACTTGGTCAACATGGATCTTCCACGACAAGTGTTTGGTGATGTTGATTCCAAGATACTTGGCACAGCTGGTGTTGTTGAGAATTTCGTTATGGATAGTGTATGTGAATGAAATGCAGCTTCTTTTGCTGGTGACTTTACATTTCCTTGGGTTGAAGTCCATTAGCCAGTCCTGTTCCCACTGTTGTAAATTGTCCAAATTGCAAAGCTTCAGCATCCGAGGTATCTTTGATGGTGAGATACATAAAACAATCGTTGAATGCGCCAATTAACACAGGGAAGTCAATAATAAACACCAAAAACAGAAGAGGGCCCAGGACTGTACCCTGAGGCACACCAGATGTTACCAGCATTAGAAGCATTAGAAGACTGTCCTTCTATCAAGACACGCTGAGTGCGGCCAGTAAGAAAAGCTCTGATCCACTGTAAGACCTCACTACAAATACCATAAACTGCAGCTTGAGGAGGAGGCGCTGGTGGGGTACCCTGTCAAATGCCTTAGAAAAGTCGAGTAAAACTGCATCAATCTGCTGTTTGGAATTCAATCCCTCTGCCAAATCATTTAATGTGATGATGAACTGGGTCTCACAGGAGCGACGTGTACGAAATCCGTGTTGGTCATCTGACAAGATCTTGTGTTATCAATTTGTAGTAATGATGTTGCTATAATATGGATGATATGTTCCTGGAGTTTGCAGCATATTGATGTGGGTTGGATTTTTCAACAGCTTCACGACACCTTGAACATAAACGTTGGATGTTTTGGCAAGCTAGATAAGGACTAGGAACCCAAATTGGGCAGGGCTCAGTATCTTCACTGGTGAAAACAGATGTTAACTGCTAGTTTAGATTTGATTTTGCTGTTTGCCTGTATGCAGACCATCCCGCTTAGAGGCTTGAAGCTGCAAGTCCCTTACGCAAAAATTGAGCGTAAAAATACAATGAAAAACACATACTCGTCGGCTTCTAAGTACAGTAGGAGTTGCGGAGATGCAATACGCCTACGCCTCTATTGACTGTTCCTATTACCGCTCTTGACTTATAAGGTAGCGGGCGTATTTACTCAGGGGTGAATGGAGATTTCAACTTTTTCAATTCCCCTTCGCTTCAGTAAAAAATTTCGCATCCCCTGATTTTATGAATTCCTCCATTTAATCGTGTTTCCTCCTCTCCCTTCTTGAAAACCATGCTCCCTCTCTCGCTCGCTTTTACCATTTTTTTTCGAATTCTCCTCAACTCCATTCCCCGCCGGCGTAAATAATGACCCGCCCTCATTCATTGGAGAAACATCTGAGTGTTGATTTATTTGCGTAACGATGGAAGTCGATTCATTGAAGTATTAATCGCACATGTCTTAGTTTGTTTTTTCGAAATGGCCGAAGTAAAACAGTATTTAGCCTATTATTTCCTATTGAAAACCAATGGCGAGAACGTTGAAATATTGAGCAAAAACAATAATAATGTCTCTTCTGTATGTGCAAAGCATGTCAATTGAAACAGGAACTCTGAACCGTTGGAAGTCATTTGTAGGAGCAGGCTATTCGTGCGACCTCTAGGGACGTCTTCTGGACGAAATACTTCCTACCCAATATGAACGCATATATCCCTCTAAAATAAAAGGGTTGACGGGTTGCTGGGCATCTTCGACCAAAATTGTATCATACCTCTTCTGTGAGGACTTCCATATCCCAATTACGGTACCAAACCAATAGGCCAGGCGTAATGTGCTGTGCGGAGACACCGGTTTCATCTTGAAGAACTGCGACAGTGATGCCGTGATGAGAGAAGACATACTTAAGAACACGAGTGAATGCTAGAACTACATTTTCGCCATTTTAACTCTTTGCATCAGTTTCTGGAAAACAATAGCCATAGCTTTAATGAACAAGTAAATCTTATACCTAAGGATCTTAACTGATGTTCAGCCGATGACTGATCCAACGTCAAACAGAACTTGCCGAGAATCTATTGGTGTGAAATCCAGGCTTTCAGTAGCTTCTCCAGTTTCAAAAGTTGACACGCCTGATAGCAAATATTAAGGAATAATTGTAAAAACTTTTCATCATTCGCGGCAAGGGGATAAAAAATGTGGAAATTGATTATATTAACTTATAAATACGGGACAAGTTCTTTCATTAGTTACATGAAACTAATTTCAGATAGTTGGTACGCACGCACATGCGCTCCACAGACATACACACAGACACAGACAGGCAGAAAAACAGAACCCAAACCACGATCATACTCACAATCACAAACGTATTATCCATAAACGACTACGCATGCATTCATTTCACGTTATGACCGACATACATGTAATTCCCCAATTCCATTTTCGTACAAATCGCTCTTCTTTTTTGACACTAATGGAAGCATATGACACAGTTGTTTCTAATTCGGACAGTAAGTACGGTACCATACTCTCGATGTGTTCCTGGACCTCTCGAAGGCAGTTGGCACCTTAGAGCACAATATTCTTCTATAAGAAAGCTCAATCATTATGGATGGAACATAATGAAGAAACCAGTGTTGAACAAAGAACAATAAAGAAAAGGATGGTTGATGTTCGAAGGCCTCAGTTAACTGAGGCCTTTGAACGTCAACCATCCAATCGTGTTTTGATGATTCTGCTGAAACCTGGAGTAAGGCCGAGACAAAACTGTTGTTTGGAATTCATTTGTGTAGTACTACAGGGGTCTTCTGTCTCCTTACATATTTCCTTCTTTGTGTAACCGTTTTTATAATTTTCATAAACCAGGAGGAAGGTATAAAGGTATAGAAATAGAAACGTTTGAATACAAATTAGTACAATATGGCCGATGATACGACATGCATGCTTTTAGATTGTCCAAATCCCTTTAAACGTCGTTAGATGTTATAGACAACTGCAAGAATTTCTGTTGAAAAACGAATATTAGAATAAAACGATACCAGTTTGGATTGGAAGTACGAAAAATGCGAGGACAAGTTAGAAGGACAGTTGGATTGTTTTTCAAAGCATTCATTTGATTTGTAATAACTTTTCGGTAAATCTTAATGAAATTCTATATCCAAATAGCTCTCGATGTGTAAAAAAAATGGATCAATTGGTCAAAACAACAACTCACATGCAGTTCTGGTAAACTGTAGTTGTAAAAATCATTCTTGCTACCCATTTGATCATATAGTTTTATCACTATCACTCACACCCAATGGCCAGTGATGATTTTATCTGCATGTACCAATAAGCTTCTTTTTTGTTTCCATTTTATATGGACCACAAACAAGAGAGAATTGCACGAAAGCTACTTTACTCAGGAAAGGAGGAATCAAAAATAGTAGATTTGGGCTCTCATGTGAGTTCTCTAAAATAAGTTGGATAAGAAGACTATCGCACAATTGGAATTCTGCTTTTTATATGAATTTGTTCAAACGAGGTTAAATACTGTTTAGACAACGGATGTTCTTTTTGTTTTTCCATTGATATTCACCAGGGATAAATTCAAAATGTACAAAACGAGTTTTGGAAGATGCTTTGAAGATATTGATAACTATACACAAAGACATTCACATCTGTAACTCAAAAAATATTGCCTCGTAATGCCATATGGAACAATATATTGATTAAAGTCGGTAACAATCCTATACATTACAGACACTAGGAAGAAGGTTTAAAATTATCAATAATCTAATACAGAAAACGGGAGTTTTAATTATATGAGATTGTTTTTTTAAAAGTACAATATTTGAAACGAATTTTATAGAATTTTGGTGGTTTAAACCTACAAAAAGTGTAAGTGCACCAAGGCATATATCATTTCAACTTCAACACATTGTAAAGAAAGGAGATGGATAAAAGATTTTATGAAGTCTTACTGAATTACTGAATTGCAGATCTGAATATCTGTATGATATGGGAAGAATTTGATACTCATTTTCATGTAAACACTGGAAAAATGTTTTAAAATTTTTTAAATGTTCACAAGATGTAGATTTGAAGTGGTTACAATACCGGTGAATTTGTTGAAAGAAGATGAATGTACCCATAAATGGTATAATCTTGTTACTTTTGTTAAAAAACGACGGTGAACACGTTAACTCATTTTTATAAGCCTCAGGTTAAGGATATTTGGAAATATTATAGAAAAAAAAAACTAGGAATAGTTTCTGGCTTTTTTTTTGTGTGAATTTATATTATGAACAACAATTTGGCTAAGTAAGATCTGCATACGTATAAAAGGGTAATTCCAAACGATTTACCTTTTCTAGTATTAACCAAAAAAGGTTAGATATTTATGTCACATTACGAGAAAAATTCCTAATGTAATTTTTAGAGACCTTTTCAAAAAGTGATTATGAGTATGCTTTCTTTTCAGCACGGAAAAAATGGAATTTGTAGAAAGAAGGGAAATAATAAAACATATCTTATTTGTATAGGGTTCTTATATTGATTCGGGTATGGATTTAATGCAATATGAAAATAGATCGTCTGTAAACTTATTAATATTATGATATTTGAATAATAAAACAGGAAAAAAGAAATGCTTATTTGTTTTTTCCCTTTTAGGGATAGTCGAAGAAACCAAATTACATGGCATGCTAGTTCTACAGTTTAGTGTAATCGCGATTTTATTAATACTATAATATTTTTCTTTACAAACCATTCAATTCAGCGCCCCCTGAGGTGGCATCATGATAAGGTTTTCACAAAAAACACGTTCCTACTAATTTTTCTGCAACAAAAGCATATTGTATTTTTTCTTTTCAGCCATTCATTTCAGAGCCCGAGGTCGCGCCCCTGAGCACGTGCTCTATGTCCAGCTACGCCACTGTATAGGGGCCCAGTGTTTTAAAAGGGCCGGTTCCAAAGTGATTTCACAAAGGGTCTCTCCGCCCCCCCCCCCCCACCCCCCCCCCCTCCCGCAACTTGGGGTCTCCACTTAAAGACAAAAAAACACAAAAACTCTTATTTTTTTTTCAAAAAGTTAGATTACTATCAGCTATAACAATAACCAGGGGGAATACAGCTTTCCAAGCATGAGCAAAAGAAACAATACAAATGATATAAAACACAGGGAAACTTCAAAAGTGTTTTTATACATTTTATCTGGTGTAAGGTATTTAGTCCGTAATTTAAAAGAGACATGAGGAGAGTGACAGGAAAGAAGTTCCCCAAGTTCTCAAAACCCGGTTTTTACATATTGGAATGCTACCAATGTATTAGATCACCCTGAAGTGAATTAGCCAATACGACGTCTTTAGGAATAAGATGATGATTTAGTAGTTTCTGTCGTGCACGACAAGAAAGTAAAGCATGTTTCTATGGGGAACGATTGCGATGCAGCGGGCAAGTTCAAAAAACAAGGTTTGCGGTTTCTTTTGCACCTGTTTGTCCAATAAACATTCGAAACGTTCTCGGAAGGTGTCTACAACGATCCAGTGAAATTTGAGAGAAATTCGTGGGTTCCTAAAAATCTCCTCTGTCACTTTAAACAATCTTACGTAAAAATGCGGAAGCCAAAAAGTCGTTACATCAATTTGGTGTTTGACTACCTATAGTGATGATGCAGGGGTCCATATAATGTTGTCTATTATGGTATCACACCTAGATAGTACCGATGACCGACCACTTTCTTAATGTCCCTGCGCCCGGACTTACGTATATATAAGCATAATCCATTGTTTTACTTAAAGCAATAAGGCACATTTTGAAGAGCGCCCCCAATTTTCACAATTGATATTTTGGCACAGGAAGTTGGTGTTAATTGTCTAGGAAAAACTATACCCTGCGAAAAGAGACTGCTAAAAAGGCCGTGGTTATCATGAAATTAAAGCGATTTTTGTAATTAGATTTGGATCCCAGATTGTACCTCACGGCAGAGCTGGAAATGCTAAGTTTTGTCCGTCCATGATGAAAAGTGCCAGATCGGAGACAAAGAACCACTAACTTGATTGCCTGACTGAACCAATTAAAACGGATGGAGCGTAGACCGTACATGGCCAATATTTCCCGCTATTTCACATTGGAAGGCCGTTTCCAGCAGCCGTTGGAATATTATCGGGGATCCGATAATAATTAGTAATTACAAAATTCCTTGCGTTTGTGAGGACACAGACATTTTCGAGCTAACCTATTCACAGGTATGGTTAATAGCCAGTACAAAATTGCACACCGTTTAAAAAATCTCATTTTTGAAAAAAATTGATGGGCCCGCTCTTCAAAAAAACATGTGCTAATATTACTTTAACGAACTAAGGACGAACGCTACCCCAACAAATAAAAACCAGACACAGGGGACTTTAACTAACAGAACCCGGACTATCGAGATCGTGCTTGGCACCTGTTCGCAGGAGAGTTACTTTAACTTCTTTCGCAGATTCAGGACACGTAGTAGGGTGGTTTCTCAAAAGTGTAGACGTACTTAAAAACAAATTAGATGGAAAGGTTCGTCTAAACCACGGAACTCAAAAGAATTATATTACCATACTCTGGATTTCATTATAATGGTACGATATGTTGTATGGGTCAACTTTGAAAGAATTCTTATAACTCGTGAAAAAGAAAAAAAATCAAATTCATCACGCTTCACTGTAAGATTCCAAATGTGATCTTATAGTATTGAACTGTATGGCACGCCCAACGTATCAAATCATGGCGAGTTCATGCGCAGGAGTATATTCGAGTTTACCCCGCCTACATAGTGGGCAGTGGGGTTGAACCCCCACCCTTTTATTTGGACCCCACCCTTTACTGAGGCAACCTATACATGACAAAATTTTCGGACCCCACCCTTTTTTCAATCGCAACCAAAATTGTGATTAAACTGTAAAACAGTAAACATTAAAATCCATCACAGATGTGCACATGTTATGTGCACGGTATAATAAAGTGAAAATTAATATCATATTAATATTTAATATTTTTTGTTGGCCATATCCAATTATCACAGGAGTGTTACGTAATGAACAAAGTAGGCAGTGGGGTTTAACACCAAACCCACTTTATATTTTACCCCACCCTTTTTCAGAAGCACCCTTTATATTGAAAATTTGTCGCCCCCACCCTTTAACTGATTTTCAGGATTCCAACCGCCACCACCCTTTAAAAAGGGTGGACTGGTGGTCCCCAGTGCGCTATCTGTCGAGTTTACAAGCGCTGCCTATCCAGTTTGTACTCTATGTGCCGAGTTTCATAAATCCTGTCCAAGAATAATCATGCCGAGTTTTTTAAAAAACTGGACATTATTTTGTTCAACATGTGTTCAAACTGACATGATTTTTCTCAACATGAGCAACTCGACATGATTTTTTTCCCTCAACATGAAGCAAAACAACTCGACATGCATTTTTTTTCTCAAATGAGCAAACTCGACATGATTTTTTTTTTTCTCTCTCAACATGAGCAAACTCGACATGTTTTTTTTTACACATACACAAAAATCAGGTCGAGTTTCCTCATGTTGAGAAAATCATGTCGAGTTTTTTGAAACTTGGGACATGATTTTGTCAAACTCACCATATAGGGAGCACAACTCGATGTATAATAGGGCAACTGAACATAATAGCGCTGTAAACTCGACATCTAACGCTGCACACTCGACAGATGGCGAGGAAAACGCGAAACGAAAAACACCAGCGCGCGAAAAACTCGACATGCGCGGAAAACTCGCCATGATTTGATCTGAAGCTCAAACTGGACATGATTATGTCAAACTCACCATATAGAAAGAAAAACTCGATGTATAGAGGGATAAACTGGACAATGCGCTGTAAACTCGACATAATAACGCGCCAGCGACCATATTGCTAGAAAACTCGAGCGCGTGACACTCGACATGCGCGGAAAACTCGCCATGCTTTTGATACGTGGAGCGTGCCATAAGCGTGCCCATATCTGTGTGACCGAGTGTCCTCCAACCCATCTAGCCATTGTGTCTCCATTGAGTGCTGTATGCATCAGTGTTTCAGCACTGTATCCAAATTGATCTCGCCTACAAGGTCAGGGTTTATTCCGTACATGTTACATTGTAGCTAGGACACGATGACATGGGGGGGCACTCAATTTCTTCACACCGCATTATCGCACTAACACGTTAGACCAGCCGAATTTTAAATACACGTGGTCAAACTAGATGGTTTTAATTCTTACTATGGTTAATATAATTCCGTTTTTTCGATTAAACCACTCAGATCTTGTGGTCAATAAATTGTTTTTAATCAACTATATTGCATAATTTTATTCGTTGTATGGTTCTCCTTAAGATAGCTCAATTAATGCTAAGCAATTGATTATTATTTGCAAAGTATTTTAATTTTCAAGAGAGACTTTAAAGTAAACATTAAAATCACATTTTTCAAAGGTTTGATAAACAACATACAAGACTTTGTCTTAAGAAATTCGCCACAGAAGGTGTCCAAGTATGACTCCAGAAAACACACAAAACGTTCACAGATTCATGGGGACGTCCCTTTATTATATATTACATACGGTCCTTCCAGTCCAGATAACCCATTTCAAACCATAAACCAATTAAGCGATCATTGGGTACTTGAACTAGAGGGCCGTCCGTGAATGTAGTCGATCGTCTGGGTCATTTCCTCTCACATTTTTTGAGATTTTTACACGTTGCATTGGTAACTGGCTAGTAAAACCATAACCTGTGAATGGTTAACCTAAAAAATGTCTGTTCCTCACAAACGAAGGAATTTTGTAATTAGAATAATTATTTATCGGGATCCCCTTAATAAATTCAACGGGGGCGCTGAAATGATCCTCCCGTGAAATAGCCGGAAATATAAGCGCCATGCGTGTCTACGCGCATCCATTATTTTTTTTTGGTTTTTATTGGTTCAGCAATCAAATTAGATTTATTCTCCCGAGGCGGGGGCACTATTCACCATAGGACGGATCACATAAACGAGCATTACGGTCTGCCGTTAAGTCCAATCTGAATCCAAATTCGAATTACAAAAATCGCTTCAGTTATGATAAATACGGCATTTTTTAGCATCTCGTGTTCGCAGGTTGTTTCCAAGACAATACCAACATAACTGTGGCCAACATATGGGGGCGCTCTTCAAAACTGTGGCGCATTTTTGCTGTAAACAATATTTGAAAAGTCTAATCATTCCCTCTTTAATTTTACCACGTTTTTACAAACACGTATGTTTGCTCTTTTACTATAATCCAATAAAGTGATGCAATGAGCCATGTAAAAACCCAACAAGTGAATGTCCTTTGTATTGAACAGGTATTAAATTCCCATCTAGATCGATCGATCACAATTACATCACGACGTCGCAGATGAGGGTCAAGAGTACCCGCCACCCTGCCCGGTGATTGCTCAATTGGTAAGTCTGGAAGACCATTTACTTATAATAACAGGACGTCCCCAGACTTTGAACGTTTTTGTGATAAATCAATAAAAATAACATAAAAATAAAATTAAGAAAAATAAAAAGAATGTTCTTCTTGCTTTTTTAGCTTATGTCGCGTCGTTGGACAAAAACTCATATCTACGAATATACGATTTAGTCAAACTTGAAGCTTATATTTCAAGCTAAATTAATTTTAAATGAGAAACACAATTTGCCAAATTTGCCCTGTATCCCCAAAAAAACCCTTACAGAAATTGGAGCAGTATTAAAGACTTAACCTTTGGTGATGACCTTTGTTTGACATTTGACGATTTTTGCCGTATATCTCCGTAAGGCGACGAAAAAAAACCCTGTTTTACGGGCCCGTCCGACCCTGATTTTTCAATTTTGCAATTTTTTTTTAGTTTTTCCAAAAATCATGTAAAACCAGTCCGTTTTTAGCCCAAATTTATCAATTTTGAATAATTTTTTAATGAAAAATTGTTTGTAAAAATGTTTTATATTTTTTCTCTTAATGTTTAGATTTTTGGGGCTTTTTTTAGGCCAACATTGACCTCCAGAAAAGAAAAAAAATTTAAAAAAAACAAAAATCGCCCGACCGACCGACCCTTCTCGAAAGCTCCGCTCGCCCGTAAACAGGGGTTTTTTCGTCGCCTAACATTATTTATTTATTTATTTATATATTTATTTATTTATTTCACTTCATCACTGGCATAAAATGTACAAATCATAAATGTTCATGTAATTAAAAAAAATATTGCACAAACTGACTAAAAACAAAGAAACCATGGTAAAATGCCATCAAAAAGAATGGGACAAACAGGTGCAAAATCACCTCTAGGACCATCCCACCTTTCAAATATATATAGATACCCATATTATAGATACCAAGAGCAGACATTAACAGGACAAAAATTTTGAAAAAAATGAGATTTCAGAAAATCAATGACCCCGGACATGGAGGAAAAGGAATCTGCCGACCTGGTGGACAAAGGCAACTGATTCCAAAGGTGCACAATGTGATTAAAATAAAAAGCCATATGCGCTTCAGTTTAGGCTGAATTTTAAGCTTAAATAAATCAGAAGAGAATCTAGTAGTGGGATAGTCCTGCCCATTCCTTTGGCTGAAGTCAACATAATTATTAATATTAACATCATAATGACCCTCCTTACATCTATAAAAAAAAACCCAAAAGATCACATTTGTCTCTCCTGAGAGTAAGGGGAAGCAGGTCCAACCTAGAAAGCCTCTCCTTATAATCCTGATCAGGATAGTGAAGTATGAATTTGGTAGCTCGTCTTTGGACGTACGTTGAATAGATAGCACAAACTGTAGAGAGTACAAACAGGGGCGGATCCACGCCCTAAAAAATGCCAAAATAACCGGGGGCTGGAAGGTAGTTATGGTAAAAAAATTGGCTGATTTTACAAGATTTTGGCCAAATTATCGGGGGCGCGCGCCCCAAAAAACACCCCCTGGATCCGCCAGTGACAAACCTTTCTTTAATCCTTGTAACAAGACGAACACTTTGGTTACCTTTTTACAGCAATCCAATTTTTTTTTTATTTTGACCCCTGTATTTAACCCCCGTCTGGCATCCGGCCACACTTTCAAGAGGGGCATCCTCGCTAAATTTGTTCATTAACCTTCATAGAAGACAAATCCATTAATCACGAAATTGCTCCAGATGACCCATGTATTATGGAATTAACCCAATGGATTCCGCCCATAGAAAACAAAACTACTGAGAAATGAAGCTCTGCTCTCGGAATTCAGTGGCGGATTTAAGGGAAAGGGCCCTGTCAGCAGCTTGGGCCCCCTTTAGCGTCAAGAAGCAACGTAATATCGCACTTTAGTGCGACTAAGGTGTGTCCGAGGGGGCCCTGAGAGCAATAATTTAGGGAGCCCTGTAAGCAGCTGCTGACACTGCTGACTCTTAAATCCGCCACTGCCGGAATTGCTACAGATGTAGTTAGTTCAATATGTACGCTTATGTAGTGCACCAGCCTAGCTCCTGGCTTCTTTTGGCACCATTTTACTGGAATTTAATGCAATACTGCACATCCGGGGAGGAGGGCACTTGCATTCCAAGATGGATATCATGCTCGTGTGTAACAACACGTAATTCGGGTGCTTTTTCGAGATCAGATACATTTTTAATGGTATCAAAATCGTCGAAAATACAGAATTAGGGTATGTTTTTCACTTTGTAAATTACGTGTTTATAATATTTCGAATGCTCGTGAATTGGAATTTCACTTCTTTTTACATTATAAGATGCTGGAAATATAGTGGATTTTCTTCCCGAGGTTCTACTGATTTCATGGTAGTTTTAGAGCAGGAGCAGAATATCATAGGAGCCTTATTTAAGGAATTCGTTTACCTCCCACTACAGAAAAGGTTTGACACCTTTGTTAGTTAGTATGGACCCTTTACATCAATGCTAGGTATAGGTAGTACTCTAAAATTGTGGCATCACTTTTTCAATAGGGGCCAATTTAAGTTTACACAGGGGTCAAACTTTTAAAATGCCCCATTCATGTTGAAATGTATGCCATATTGTCCTTCTAATCATAAGGATTCCAAAAATGTATAGGGGGTCCATACTAACTACCAAAGGTGTCAAACCTTTTCTATAGTGAGGGGTAAACGATGATGTTTGACCTGGGTCCGTGCTCCTCCACTATTTGCATGAATGGTGATTTTAAGCGTGTCCTGATGATTTATAGAAATCCTTATCATTGTTGGGGGTTTATTGTGCAACGTATCTCTCGCGCTTCATGTCGTCAGTCGTAGTGCCTATTCCCGCCTTCATGAAAATAATTATTTAGGGTATGTTAAAATCTATCAGAATACTTGATGGGGATCACACAAATTACTCGCTTAGGATATTATAAACTAAAGAACAAACTCTGTTTAGGGTGTTTAACCAAGTAAAATACGTGCTAGGATACATTTGGGGGGACGGTAATTTCATACATGAGCATGATATGTGACTCTTGTGCTAAGTGACCGGAGCTGGAAAAGAAAGGCCAAAGGAGTGAAGGTGGTAAGGTTTGGCCATTCCTCCGTGTAATATTGCATGGACATAGTCTAGTTTGTCAGACTTCAATGGGAGGAATTTGTATGCATGACTGAAATATACAGCTTCTAATCCCTCATTGAAGTCTTAAGGCTAGACTAGTTCTGTGCATATACACACCACACTATGAGCTAGAAATCTCAATTCACTTGGCACAGTTCAGTAGCTTTCATTCACCCAAGTCTTTAGAAATACAACCGCCTGTTTTGGGGTATGATTATGATACCCAGACACACATGAGGTAAGTTCATGTCAGTGTATGTACAAGAACAACCCACCGAACTGCGTCCTTGCGTGGATGAGCAATTGTAACCCATAGTGAGAGGAATAACCAAGCTTTTTCGAGCCTCTTAAGACCCTTCGACCCCCATTAATAAATCATACCACCGGCACCCGGCTCTCTATCGCGGAAAATAGGAAAATATACACCACTGTTTGATGGTTCCCCGGGATGGGCTACATCGTTGGTAGAACTTGTTAAGGTCAATTCAAACACAGCGGGATTGTCAGGTTATCTTCTTTTGGTAAAGGGATATCCACCGTTGCAGACGTTGCAGAATGAGTTTATGGAAGAAATCAATGCCGCTGCGTTGTTGGATTGAGAATCCTCAACTGAAACACGTTGAAGCTGAACATCTGTATTTACAATATTAAACAGGGAAACGTAATTTTGCTTTGATAATCTTTTAGTTTGGATTTCACATTTGATAAAAATACCCCAGACAATTATTTTATTTTTAATTTACCCCCCATCCCAAATATGGAGACACCCCTAACATAAAACAAACCCACCTTTAAAAATATAATTAAATCATTAACCCCATGTATATGTACATACACCCCTAAAGATTTTACAACTAAAATCGTTTTAAAAAACTTCCTAAAGAAGACTGTGTTTGTAATTAGCCTTGTGCTTTTTACTTGAGTAGTTGCAGTGTGGGCACATTGATTAGGTGGAGCCTGTGTAAACCATTCAGGCTTGACAATTATACGCATGTACTTTGTTCCAATATTGACTAAATTAAAAGCTCCACGTTATTGACCAAAAAAAACCCCCATCACTTTAACAAACGTTCTTTCTTGATTCATTGTAAATTTGTTAATTACATTTTGCTTTACTATAAAAACCAATATGAAATGACAGCTGTAGTCTGTCCATTTATCTCATTATTCGGATATTACACAATCAATATATAATATTATATACACATATACTAAGATGGGAAACGGCGTTTTGTACATTTTATCTGGATCAATTTGATGCATGCTGATAGAAAGACAATTATAAACCAAACGAGAGTAAAGAATCATTGGCTGAAGCGGGATTCGCACCGGCGACCTCTGGATTGCGAGACCAGTGCTCTACCAACTGAGCTATTCAGGGCCATTTGTGTTGGCGGTTGATCCCTTAATTGCAGCCATATCTTAGCTCTGTAATCAGCTAACGTACTTATAAGTATACTGCCGGATCATATTGATGCCACTCCCTGAAATTAAATTAAACTATTTACAGAGATGGGAAACGCGTTTGTACATTTAATGGATCCATATTTGAGGCACCTTAGAAAGAACAATTATAAAAACCAAACGAGAGTAAATGAATCATTGGTCCTGGAAGCGGATCCGAACCGGCGACCTTCTGGATTCGAGGGACCAGTGCTCTTACCATACTTGAGTATTCAGCCCTGGTGTTGGGCGGTTGATCCCCTAATGCTAGCCATCATATTTACTCTGAATCAGACTAAACAGTATATATTACTGGCGGATCAATCTTGATGCACTCCCCATGAAATTAAATTAAAACTAATACAGAAGATGGGAAACGGCGTTTGTACATTTACTGGATCAAATTTTTAAATTGTTGTTAATTTGGATTTAATTAAAACAAAACGAGAGTAAAGAATCATTGGCTGAAGCGGGATTCGAAACCGGAGACCTCTGGATTGCGAACCAGTGCTCTACCACTGAGCTATTCAGACCGTGTGTTGGCGGTTTGATCCCGATTTGCTAGCCATCATCTTTACTCTGAATCAGCTAACATTATTATAATGTACTGCCGGATCATCTTGATGGCACTCCATGAAAGTAAAATGAAAACTATATACAGAAGATGGGAAACGGCGTTTGTACATTTACTGGATCAAAGTGATGCACGCTGATAGAAAGGACAATTATAAACCAAACGAGAGTAAAGTCATGGCTGAAGCGGGATTCGAACGGCGACCTCTGGATGCGAGGGACAGTCTCTACCAACTGAGCTATTCAGCCCTAGTGTTGGCGGTTGATCCCATAATTGCTAGACATCATCTTTACTCTGAATCAGCTAACAGTATTTATTTTTTTTTGTTGTTTAAAAAATTGGGGGGGTAACTGCGGATCAATATTGATGCACTCCCATGCCAGTAAATGTACAAACGCCGTTTCCCATTTTGTATATAGTTTTAATTTTTAATTTCATGGGAGTGCATTCAATATTGATTCCGGCAGTACATTATAAACGGTTAGCGATTCAGAGTAAAGATATGGCTAGCAATTAGGGGATCAACCGCCTACACAAGGGCTGAATAGCTCAGTTGGTAGAGCGCGGGTCTCGCAATCCAGGAGGTCGCCGGTTTGAATCCCGCTTCAGCCAATGATTAGTCTCTCGTTTGGTTTAAATTGTCTTTCTATCAGCGTGCATCAAAATGATCAGGTAAATACAAACGCCGTTTCCCATCTTCTGTAAAGTGTTTTAATTTAATTTCATGGGAGTGCATCAATATGATTCGGCAGTACCTTATAATACTGGTACCGCCCTGACTTCCCAGAGTAAAGATTGATGCTTATACATTAGGGATCAAACCGCCAAAAACAAGGGCTAAAGCTCAGTTCGGAGAGCACTGGTTCGCATCAGCAGTCGCCGTTTCGAATCCCCCTTCAGCCAATGATTCTTTTACTTCGTATGGTTTATTTATTGTCTTTCCTATCAGGCGTGCATCAAATTGATCCCTAGAAATGTACAAACGCCGTTTCCCATTTCTGTATATAGTTTAATTTTAATTTCAGGAGTGGCATCAATATTGATCCGGAAGGACATTATACTTAACTGTAGCTGATTTCCGAGTAATAGGATGATGGCTACAATTAGGGGCTCAACCCGCCAACAAACACAAGGATAGATGAAATAGCTCAGTTGGTAGAGCAATGGTCTCGCAATTCAGAGGTCGCCGGGTCGAAGCCGCTTCAGCCATGATTCTTTACTCTCGTTGAGTTTACAATGTCTTTTATCAGTGCTGTGGCATCAAAAATATGATCCAGAAAATGTACAACGCCGTTTCCAATCTGGATATAGTTAATTTTAATGTCATGGGGATGAGTGCAGCAATATTGATCCGGCAGTACATTTATAATAACGTTGGCTGATTCAGAGTAAAGATTGATGGATAGCAATAGGGGATCAACCAACAACACAAGGGCTGAATATCTCAGTTGGTAGATTACTGGTCTCGCAATCCAGAGGTCGCCGGTTCGAATCCCGCTTCAAGCCAATGATTCTTACTCTCGTTTGGTTTATATTGTCTTTCAATCAGCGGAGCATCCAACTTTGATACAGTAAATGTAAAACGCAGATTTTCCCATCTTCTGTATATAGTTAAATTTAATTCCTGGGAGTGCATCAATATTGAACCGGCAGTACATGTAATACGTTAGCTGACTGATTCAGAGTTAAAGATGATTGCTAGCAGATTGGCGGATCAACCGCCAACACAAGGGCCGAATAGCTCAGTTGGTAAAGAGCACTGGTACTCGCAACCAGAGGTCGCCGGTCTTTCGAATCCCGTTCAGCCACTGGATCTTTACTCTCGTTTGAGTGATCAATTGTCTTTACACACTCAGCGTGCATCAAAGTTGATCCAGTAATGTACAACGCCGTTTCCCATCCGTCTGGATATAAGTTTATATTTAATTTCATGGAAGTGCATCAAATTGATCCGGCAGTTACATTATAATACGTTAGCTGATTCAGAGTAAAAGAGATTGGCCTAGACAATTAGGGGATCAATACCGAACCACAAGGGATGCAATACGAATAAGGTTGGTAGAGCATATGGTATCGGCACATCCAGAGGGTCGCCGGTTTCTGATTCCAGCTTCAGCCACTGGATTTCTTACTTTCTCGTTTGGTTTACAATTGTCTTGCTATCAGCGTGGCATCAAATTTGACCAAGTAAATTACAAAAACGCCAGTTCCATCTTCTGTATTCGTTTAATTTAATTTTTCATGGGAGTTGCATCAATATTGATCCGCAGTACATTATAATACTGTTAGCTTGATCCGAAGTTAAAGATGATGGCTAGCAATTAGGGGTTCAACCGCCAACACAAGGCCTGAATAGCTCAGTGGAGAGCTGGTCTCGCAATCCAGAGGTTCGCCGGTTCCGAATCCGCTTCAGCCAATGATTCTTTACTCTCGTTTGGTTATTTAATTGTCTTTTCTATCAGCGTGCATCAAATTTGATCCCGTAAAGTACAAAAACGCGTTTCCCATCGTCTGGGTATTAGTTTAATTAATTTCATGGGATTGAGTGCATCAATATTGATCCCTGGCCCGGACATTATAATACTGTAGGCTGATTCAGAGCGTAAAGGATGAGGCTAGCAAGTAGGATCAAACCGCCAAACAAGGGGTGAATAGCTCAGTTGGTAGAGCAATGGTTCGCAATCCAGAGGTCGCAGCCGGTTTTCGAATGCCCGCTGCAGCCAATGATTCTTTACTCTCGTTTGGTTTATAATTATATAAGCGTGCATCAAATTTGATCAGTAAATGTTTACAAAACGGCGTTTCCCTCTTCTGTATATAGTTTAATTTATTTCATGGGAGTTGCATCAATATTGTCCGGCAGTACATTATAATACTGTTAGCTGATTCAGAGTAAATATGATGGCTAGCAATTAGGGGCTCAACCGCCCAACACAAGGGCATGAATAGCTCAGTTTGGTAGAGAACTGGTCTCCCGCATCAGAGGTTCGCCGGTTCGAATCCCGCTCCAGCCAATGATTCTTTACTCTCGTTTGGTTTATAAATTGTATTTCTATCAGCGTGCATCAAATTTGATCCAGAATGTACAAAACGCCGTTTCCCATCTTATGTATATAGTTTAATTTAATTCATGGGAGTGCATCAATATTGAACCGGCAGTACATAATATATGTTCAAGCTGATTCAGAAGAAGTAAAGATGATGGGCTAGCATTAGGGGATCAAACCGCCAAACCACAAGGATGAATAGCTCAGTGGTAGTAGCACTGGTTCTCGCAATCCAGAGGGTCGCCGGTTCTCGAATCCCGCTTCAGCACAATGATTCTTACTCTCGTTTGGTTTATAATTGTCTTTCTATCAGCGTGCATTCCAAATTGTGATCCAGTAAATGTACAAACGCCGTTCCCATTTCTGTTATATTAGTAATTTAATTTAATGGGAGTGCGATCAATATTGATCCCGGCAGCAGTACATTATAATACATGTTGATAATATAGAGTAAAGATGTTGGCTAGCAATTAGGGGATTAACCGCCAACACAAGGGGCTGAATAGCGCAGTTTGGTAGAGCCAGGTCTCGCAATCCAGAGTCGCCGGTTCGAATCCGGCTTCAGCCAATGATTCTTTACTCTCGTTTGGTTTATAATTGTCTTCTATCGGAGTGCATCAAATTTGATCCAATAAATGTACAAACGGCCGTTCCATCTTCTGTATATGTTTATTTAATTTCATGGGAGGTGCATCAATATTGATCGGCAGTAACCATGATAATACGGTTAGGGCTGATTCAGAGGAGTAAAGATGATGGCTAGCAACTTAGGGGATCAACCGCACAAAACAAGGGCGAAAGTCAGTTGGTAGAGCACTGGGTTCGCAATCCAGAGGTCGCCGGGTCGTATCCGATGCAGCCAATGTTCTTTACTCTCGTTGGTATATAATTGTCTTTCTATCAGCATGCATCAAATTTGATCCAGTAAAGTACAAAACGCCGTTGCCATATTCTGTATATAGTTAATTTAATTTCAGGCGAGTGCATCACTATTGATCCGGCAGTACATTATAATACTGTTAGATGATTCAGAGTAAAGATGATTGCTAGCAATTAGGGGATCAACCGCCAAACAAGGGCTGAATAGCTCAGTTGTAGAGCACTGGTATCGCAATCCCAGAGGTCGCCGGTTCGAATCCACGCGCTTCAGCCAATGATTCTTTACTCTCGTGGTTTATAATTGTCTGTATCAGCGTGAATCAAATTTGATCCAGTAATGTACAAACGCCCCGTTTCCCCCACTTCTGTATATCGTCAATTTATTTCATGGGAGTGCATCAAATATTGATCCGGCAGTACATTAAATTATGTTAGCTATTCAGAGTAAAGATGATGGCTAGCAATTAGGGGATCAACCGCCATCCACAAGGGCTGAATAGCTTCAGTGTAGAGCACTGGTATCGCAATCCAGAGGTCGCCGGTCGAATTCCCGCTTCAGCCAATGATTATTTACTCTCGTTTGGTTTATAATTGTCTTCTATCAGCGTGCATCAAATTGATCCAGTAAAGTACAAACGCCGTTCCCATCTCTGTATAATTGAATTTAATTTCATGGGAGTGGCCCTCAATATTGATCGGCAGTAGTTACATATAAACTGTTAGCTGATCAGAGTTAAAGATGATTGCTAGCATTAGGGGATCAACCGCCAAAACATCAAGGCTGAAGAGCCTCAGTTGTAGAAAGCACTGGTCTTCGCAACCAGAGGTCGCGTGGTTCGATTCCCGCTTCAGCCAATGAATCTTTACTCTCGTTTGGTTTATAATTGTCCTTCATTATCAGCGGCATCAAATGTGATCCAGTAATGTACAAAAAACGCCGTTCCCATCTTCTGTATATAGTTAATTAATTTCATGGAGTGCATCAATATTGATCCGGCAAGTACATTATAATACTGTAGCTGATTCAGAGTAAAGAGGA
This sequence comes from Ophioderma brevispina, assembly GCA_023653785.1. Taxonomy (NCBI): domain Eukaryota; kingdom Metazoa; phylum Echinodermata; class Ophiuroidea; order Amphilepidida; family Ophiodermatidae; genus Ophioderma; species Ophioderma brevispina. The sequence continues at coordinate 25,979 of JAMKCH010084734.1, forward strand.
TGGCTAGCAATTAGGGGGATCAACCGCCAACAAAAGGGCTGAATAACTCAGTGGTAGAAGCACCTGGTATCGCAATCCAGAGGTCGCGGTTCGAATCCCGCTTCAGCCAATGATCCTTTACTCTCGTTGGTTTATATGTATATATATATAAATATATATATATAGACTATATATAGAATCATAGGTGCTGACGGGTACGGCACATTACCACATTTTAAAAGTATTATTTTTTATAAAGGGCCATCGGCCTATAAAGAAGAACAAGTGAATTGGAAAGAAAGAAAGACAGAGAAGAGAAAGCCTCAAAAGAGCACTCTACCGGGAAAAAATAAATTTTAAATGTGGTAGGTACTGGCGTAACCCTTTAGCATCTATGATTCTATATTAACTAACCGCATAGCGCAACCCTTGAATTTCTAATTATATTTATATATATATATATACTATATATATTATAGATAATTAAACATCATAGTAAACACGTAGATTTACAGGTGACTATCTTTGGAATTAAAGGGTGCTCAATCCATGACAGGAGGGTAAATAAATTACCAAAAGTATGAGACCTCTGGAAAGGCAATTTATTTATACTATATATATATATATATATTCAAACACAAATCAATGAGCCTTGTGCACAAGTGATCTAATTTTATAATATAACAGCTGGAATTTGTATGAATCAGAAATTTTCAAGAATTCGGTTATGTCCAAAACAAAAGTACAATAACAATTTTACATGATTTATAAACTAAGATACTTAATATTTCAGTCCTCTAGTGTCTGTTGCAAGAAGCGTTGCAGTGCAGAGGTCAGGTCAACGATGATATGTCCTCACAGCGAAGACTCCAAAATGACAGTATGCAAAGTCACCACTTATATATCCTCAGTTTAATATTCATGGAATCTTCTCAGTCTGGAGATAACAGTGTTCGCAGTTTAATTAAGACGAACAAGGTGAATAAGTTCCCTCGACGACACTAATATTCCATCAGTAACAAAATACGGTATTATACCACAATCAGTCGTCGCTAATGTCATCATTTAGGACCACAAAAACTGGAAATCTCTTTCTGATTCCAAAACTGAAGCTATTCTGGCTTAAAAAAAAGACGTCAGCAGACAGTTCAGCTAAATCAATGTCCGGGTGGCTATCCAAAATATTATAAATCCTGGACACTATGTAAGTACAAATTACCATTATTGAGATTAAAACTAGCATAACGATTACTGATAGCTCCTGGTTACACAAACTGCTGGCCGCACAAGTCCTTCCAGTGACAAGTTATTTAACTTCACTGCTTAGGATTCCCCTCTCTAACTAATATCATTAAATCATATCTACATAAACCATAATTCTTGGCACGACCATGGATTTCACATTAATTACCAGCATATGCATTGCGTCACCTAAACATTTATAAAATATGGGGGGAATCCCCATATTTTGCAACATGTTTTTATCTCAAAGCTAAACAAAGTTGACTCAGTTTCTAAATTTAATCTTGGGGAATTCCATTCACTTTTCTATGCAACAATCTATCTAGAAATAACCCTGGTCTTGATCTCCCTATAGCCACAGTCAAGACATGGGGCGTGTCCTTCTATGCTGTTGTGTTGTAGTCTCCATCTGGGGGCTAGGGAAAAAACAAGTGTAATCATAATAAATTTAATTAAAAAAAAAATGCATATAACGTCTGTTCCACAAATAAATGGCAAGCATTCTTGAAAAGGAATAAAATGTCACTTCAATTTAATTTTGCCGCCCATATCAGTAGACCAATAGACAATAGACTTCAGCAACAATGGAGTTAAAGATATTCAATCACCGGCCGGTATGCGGGGGAAGAAAAACACCTTCAGATTTCCATTCATTTGGGTGGAGTGCAGGGACCATTGTTATATGGTCGCACAGCCTGAATTAGATTTCAGCTTAGCAGCTATCCCAAATTAGGAATGAGTACTTTTTCAGGACAAAAATAATTATACTCATCACAGATAAATAAATTATGAGCTTCTATAGTGCGTTGTCAATCTCAATAATTTGGCCATATTTTCATCTTTATTAGAAAAGGAAAAACCTGAAAAAAAACATCCTGAGAGAATGTTGCTGGGAGACTTTGACCTAACAACTTGTGCAGAACCCACAACTCCATAACTTATTGCTTAACTTCTTTCCTATTCAATTTACCGAGTTTTCAGAAGAAATTAGTGTCAACGGACCATATTATAATGTACCACTGGGTTCGTTATTGTGAGAGAGGAGGGGTATTTGTCACTCAACCCGAAATCGTGTGGGGAGGTGGTAACAATCTGGCTATAAACAATGGTCCACTACCCGGGCAGCCTGGTAATAATCTTTCCAGCTCATGTGTGCTGAAGTCTATTATATCCATTGGTCTCTGATATTGGGGAAAAGAAGTTGGAGGTTTTTTGGCGGTGGGTGACCATTGTATTGATTTTAAGTGGAAAATAAGAAAATGTGCCAGTTTATGTGAGGGGAACAGGACAGTTATGTGATTGTAATAATTATTATGAATTTAACTTGTTTTTCCCTTAAGCCCCTCGATGGGGACAAACAGATTTTGTTATACCGTTGGTTATTTGGGTCCACGCCCCGTAGTCTAAAGGGGATTTCCATAAAACAAAGTGCTTTTTCAAAATTAACATAGAAATTATGTGTAATCACCAAAAAATGGAGGTCATATAACAAAATTAATGCAGGTAATACAACATGTGCAGGGTATGTGCGTAACATATGCAGTTTGTGCACACATACGCCGGTGGGGATGCAGGCGTAGGCCTATAGATAGCAGGTAATACTATATATGAGAGGCAAAATGATACATGCATATGTAAATTCATACCTCAGTAATTCATACATGTGCAAGTCCCGGTGCAAGTACAATACACACCGCAGAGAGTACTAGAAGCAGGTACATACCCCCAGATACAGCTATATGCATACCTAACATGTATACACTCAGGTACATGCATTTGCAGGTACATAGGCATACATGGATACATGAACAGGTTACATGTATGCAAAGTGCATCAATGCAAAGGTACGCACACTACTCATAAATACAATACATATAATAAACGGTACATTACATTTGCAGGTACATAGGCCACATTGATACATGCACAGGTACATAAATGCAGGTAAATCATACGCACAGGTACATACACTCTCACACATTACACATTACAACAAAACAGGTACATGCATTTGCAGTAAATAGGCTACATGCATGATAATGTAACAGTACGTACATAATGCAGGTACATCATACAAAGTACGCACAGGTGACATGCACTCCCACACATACACAACATATACCTACATAATACCAATATTTTAGAAGCAAAAATGAATAAGGCCTCCGCAAGATAGCTAATATATGCCTATAAGAATACTGAAATTACATGTTCCTCAATCAACAGAAAATCTGCAAAATGAGATAGCATATCCGACAAATATCAGAAAAAATATACATACAAAGTTAGATTTATTTTGTAAACTCGAAAATGGATTTATTTGGTATTCGAACTGCTGAAATGGTCAAAGGATAACACTGATCGCAAATGTAGTGCAATATAAATTAATTCTAATCTCTAGTAAGGATGTTGTTGACAAACACCCCACAGCAATTTTAGATTAATATGGATAGGTCTTTAGGGTAGCATATAAACAAAAAATTAGGTTTAAATTGTGGTGTAAGTGCAACGCTCATGAGTATTTCTGTTACACAATATCTGTGCTTTGTCAGACTGCAGTAAACCGGTTGGGGTACCAGGCCTGGGTGTGCAAGGTCGCTTATCAACGATCCATCAATATGCATAAGAGACCTTATTGGAGAGACGCGTTGACCATGTTGACCAATCCCCACTTAGGCATTGGAAAACATGCTAAGCAAGGACAATACAGCCCAAAACTCACAACATGGAAACGTGACTACAACGGCAGAGTTTTAAATAAAATGTTAAATTAATAAGAAAATAAACGTAAAGAAGTCGGCTTCGATTAAATTACAAAATAAATATGTACCGTCTAGTAAATAATATTAAAAACACAATTGTGTATATATATAATAACAACAATATAAAAAAAATAAAATCCTAAAACAAAAACAAAAAAATCAGGCTGGGCCCCTCCATACAGCCTTTGGATCGGTCCTATTAATACTGCGCTGCCACCTTTTTTACCCAATGGCCGCCCATACGCCCCAATACGAACCAACTTGTCCTTGAAACAAATTCACAAAATACCACTCGCTATGAAGCTCAAGTGTGTCCATTTCGCCTTATCCCTAGATAACGATGTGTTATCCCCAAATAACGATCCGTTAACTAGGGATAACGATTCGTTAACTCAATATAACAAAGTGAACCCAAATAACGGGTCTTATCTTGGGTGACAAAGATGAACCCCCAATAACGATCGTATCTGGGTTAACAAAAGCTATTAGGGATAACAAATCTGAACCCTAATTAACGGTCGTTATCTGGGGTTAACAAAAAATCGACACCCAAAAACGATCTTATCTTTAGTTAACAAAGCTTATCCTTGGAGATAGCACAAGCTGAACTCTACCATAACGCGTCGTGATCTTGGGTTAACAAAAGGGCTCATGAACCCAATAACGTCCCTTAAACTAAAGATAACAAAGTGAACCCAAATAACGATCCGTTAACTTAGATAAGAAAGCGGAACCCCAAATAACAGGCGTATCTGGGGATAACAAAGCTGAACCAAATAAAACGATCGTTATCTGGGGTTAACAAAGCTTATCTAGGAATAACAATCTGAACCGCTTAACTTAACGGGCGTTATCTTGGGTTAACAAAATGGAACCCCAAAAAACGATCCTTTTAACTCAGAAACAAAGCTGAAACCCAAATTAACGACCGTTAACCCTTAAGATAACAAAGCTGAAACCACAATAACAGGCCTTCATTCTTGGGGTAACAAAGCTGAACCCCAAATAACGATCGTTATCTGGGTTTAACAAGCTTAGCTAGGCAAAACAAATCTGACCCTAAAAAATAACGGTCGTTTTCTTGGGTTAACAAATAGCGAAACCCCCAATAACGATCTTAAAACTCAAGTTAACGGATCGTATTTGGGGTTCAGATTTGTTAAAACTCCAAGAAAACAAAGCTGAACCCCAAAACGGGCCTTCTCTGGGTTAAACAACCTGAACCCCAAATAAAACGATTGTATCTGGGGTTAACAATCTAGTCAGGTAGAAGTTTCGCACACAGCTGAAGGATGGAAATGGAGTACAGGCCTTTTTCTATTGATAGATTTTAGTTCATTAGGGACCTAAGCCAATAAATTTTGGAGGGTGTGCAAAATTTCTGTTACAGTGCCATTTTAAACATCCAATATGGCTGCCACCATGTCCAAAATCACTAATAACCTTAAGTATTTCAGATAGAGGACAAATATTTCTCGGTACTCCGCGGTTTTAAGCACGAGAAAGTCGTTGGTTATGTAATTTTATCATTACATTGCCACAAAAAATCCATATAGGCTGCTAAAAAGTCAATATGCTCTCGGAATCATTAAAATAATCTTAAAACACTCCATATACCTATTTACGCTACGTGAATACATACTGAACATCCTAAAATATGTTCTGCAGTGTTCAAAAATCGGTTACATTGATCACACTCTGCAAGTGTTACATTAACACCTCTAGAATGCATTCCAACGCATCCGGGACACGACAAGTGTTCTGCACATTTGCAGTTTAGAGCTTAATTCCAGTGGTTATATGCATGGCTTTATGCGTTTACACTTATGAGATAACATGTATATGATCCACTAATAAACCCTTATTGGCATTCTCTGTAATGGACATTTCAAAATTCAGATGGCAGCCAATGACATCCGCCTTAAAAAATAGTAAAAACCTACATTATATGTGTATTATATGTAGTTACATCAACTAAATTATTATTATAAAGGTGTAAATAAGGTATGGGAATAAGTATTGATGATTTGACATTCTTATCTGGAATTTAGTTTCTTTAACATGTAAAAATGTTAAGATGGGGGCCAATTGGATGGCTTTTTACCTTCTTTACAACTAAAAAATTACGATAGAAGCTGTAGTGTATTTAGTTAAAACACTCAAATGATTATTAAAGTTTAAATTAAAAGTATGAGATGTATGTTCTTTGAGCAGGAATAAATCGTATTCTGGTATATTGTTGGACAAGCATACTTAAAATTCAAAAATGGACAGCCAGTATATTATGGACTATATGATCAATTTCGTAGGGTTTAAAGATCTTAAAAGGCAGCCATATTGGCTTCCATCTTGATTGGTAACCTTGTTAACACACTTGAAATGTCAGATATGGTTCCTACTGGGTATAGGGCGCAAATTCTGCCCTATTACAAAATACTTGATGAGTTATGGTCACTTGAATGATTTTCGGAGGCATATTGGGTTTTAGGGTGGCCAATATTGGAGTTTACTGGTAATGTTGTGATTCAAAATCACCGCTCAATAACCGGTCCAAAAGGCTTCCTCGTGCTTTAAAACTTGTGATCTAGTGCATAAAATTATGGCCATTGAAAGGAATTTGAGAGTGATAGCGGCAATATTCGATTTCTAGAAAATGGCACGCCCACGAAATTTTGCACACCCTCCAGAAAATAATAGCTTAGGTCCAATCATTGACAAAAATCATCAATAGAAAAAGCGCTGTACTCCCATTTCCACCCCGTGCCCACCAATTCCTCCTGACTAATCCTTATTAGGAATAACAAAATCTGAACCCGAATAGAACGGTATCATAGCAAAGGGTTCTCACCCGGAAGTGCCAAAAGATTGGGCTACGGGCTGCATTTACTGACTAATAAAAGTCTTTATGCGGCGCACACCACTAAATAACGCTCCCATTGAACTACACGTAAATATACCACATTGCGCCCTCTGATTTGCCCAACGCGTGACAATATTTTATATGTTTTGATACAAATTTCTATAGAACCAGCACAACTGAAACTTGCAAAGAATTGCCATTCTGGATACAATTCTAGTATAGATTTTCAAGAAAAAGGCATATGATCAGCGCCACCACTATTTTTGAGCCGACGTGCACGCTCATAGCCGCTTTCGACCAGGGTATGGAAGTCGAGGGCCTACTTCTAACAGAAATAGAATTTCAAAATGGTTGTGATAATCTCAGCGATGATCAAGCTATTACTCTTTCACTTTATATAATATACCACCACTCACACTGGACAGGTCCCCAAAGGACTCGCAAAGATCTCCACACATGTTTTGTTATTTTACCGGAACACCTACCATTACCCCAAATGTGGAGTGATTTAGTGTGTGCGCCCTTATTGGAAAGCGCGTTAGCTTTCAAAGGAATTAGGTAAGATTTATTCAAGCGAAGTGTGACTTTACATTAGAAAATATATGTTACATACATCCGATTCCCGAAAAAACTAATTACAAATTGATGTAAAATTAAAAAATAGAGGAATTTTTAATTTTTGCTTTTTTGACATACGAAAGAACCAAACGGGCGGATTTTTCGCCGGCTTCATTGTCAAAAGCAGCCCAACCTCGTGACGTCAAAGTGATGACCAAAAACATCGTGTTTACTCGAATTGTTATTGCTGACACTGCTAATATTGATGGTAATGAAAGTAATAAAAAATAGAAAACAAAAAAGGTTACAGAATGAATATTTGGTTTCATTTCGGTTGTTGTGTTAATAGTATTATTGAAGTGGCAACCTGCGATATGATGGTCACAACGACCTAAATTATGGATGGTCATCACTTTGAAGTCACCATTTGCCTGCGATGTGATTGGTACGGAATCTTTTTCGAGTAAGCTAATGGGCGGGAAATTAAAAGGGCAAAATACTCAAATGTGGACAATTTTCAAATTCAACTTATTTTGATTTATATGAATCTACGTTACTTAAGCCTTCCATCCATACCAAATTTTCCCAAACATATTCGATCATGACTATAATTTCCTTTAAGATGAATCTTGAAAAGAAAAGCCCATATCGTTTAAATCAGGAAATTGTACGTGCACGCACATACGTACAATGGAACATCCAGGTACAATCTATAGATCAGTGGAATCACCCACATCGAAACACGGTGCCTGGGTCTAAGGTCTTTGAACAGCCACACGAACAACCGACTCAAAGTATAAATGTAAGGATATGGACTGTAATGTCTGTAGTGAGATCGGCATTATGCAATTTAGAAGCGTTGTTCATTTATGTTTTTAGCTGTAAAAAAATGTAAAAAATACTGAAAAAAAAACAAACGGGTTCTATACAGCTTCGATACAAAATGTGGCGCGTCCATTTGTGAGTTTGACTGCCGTGACTATGTGCAGCGTGAATATACTACTTTGCACTTCTCGTCTTGATTCGTTCCATGGTTCGTTTATTTGGGGATAAGCTATAAGGCCTTAACCCTAAATAACGTTTGTTAACCCCAGATAATGACTGTTAACCTAAGATAGGATTGTGAACCCAGAATAACGATCGTTATTTAGGGATCAGGTTTGTTCACCCCCAGATAACGGACACATAAGGATCGTTAACTCCAGATAACGACCGTTCTTTTAGGTTCAGCTTTGTTAACCGAAAGAAAGGATTGTAAACCCAAGATAACGATCGTTATTTAGGGATCAGGTTTGTTAACCCCAGAAAACGACTGTTAACTTAAGATAGGATTGTTAACCCCCAATAACAATTTATTTAGGTTCAGGTTGGTAACCCCAATAACGACTGTTTACCTAAGATCAAGGATCTGAACCCCAGATAACAAACCGTTAGTATAGGGATCACTTTGTTAACCCCAAATAAACGACACATAAGGATTGTTAACTCCAAATAACGATCGTTATTTGGGTTCAGCTTTGTTAACCCAAGATAAGGATTGTTAACACCAGATAACGATCGTTATTGGGGCTAGAGATAACAAAGGGTTTCAGTTTTGTTAACCCCAGATAAAGCAACTGTTTAACCTATCAATAAGGATGTGTTAACTCCAATAACGATTTTTTTCAGGACAGCTTTGTTAACCCCCAAATACGACACATAAAGGATTGGTTACCCCAATCACGATCGTTATTTAAGTTAAGCTTTGTTACTCTCATAAGGTTGTTAACCCCAGATAAGGTCGTATTTTTTGGGTTCACACCTTGGTTAACCCCAGATAACAACTGTTACCCTAATAAGGATTGTTAACTCCAGATAACGATCTATTTAGGGATCAGCTTTGTTAACAACCCAAATAACGAGCACATAAAGGATTGTTAACCCAGAACGATCGTTATTTAGAGTTAAGCTTTCTCTCTCCATATAAGGATTGTTTAACCACCCCAGAATAAGGCGCTTTATTCGGGTTTTCAGCTCTTTTTGTTATCTTCAATTAACGAATCGTTAACCCAGATAAGGTTTCCTTATCCTGGGTTAACGATCGTTATCTAGGGATCGGCGAAAGGACACACTTGAGCTTCCATACTAGTAGGCCTCCTAGACACCCAGATCGTGACTACTACGGAGGATGCTGGGAAAAATATGGCGTTTACCGTAAAGTTTACAGTGTTTGTCGAAGATTCCTTAATTTCGCCACCAAAAAGCGCCGAGATTATGCTTTGATTACATTTCTTCTGCCAATATAAATTAATTTATGAAATGGGGTATCAACAACCAGCAACTCAACATATATTTTCAAAATATTTGGAACATGACTATCCACCATAAGATCATTTTTTAAACGCAGAAATTCCCATTCAATGCAATTTCCAAAGCCAAGCTAAGAGGTGCGCGCGCCCTCGCCTCTTGTAATGCAATCTTTGCAGTATATTATTTCTTTCAGTCTTTTAAAACATACTTCAATTAAAAATTAGCCTGTTAGTAAACTTTAATTAAATTTACACAATCAAAACGAGTTTGAATTCTCTTGCAAGAATTACATCTACGATCGCGATGCTCCATACGACTCGAGCACATCCGGAATTCAAACATAATATTTTCTCACAAGAATCATTGGCAGCTGACCTGATCGACCAGAGATGGCGCTATACCGTAATGCTGTACGCCCATCAGGCGGGCCGGGTAGTGGTTGTGAGGCATAGACATCTAAATCCCAAAATCTAGCTATTAGAGGTTAAAAATAAAATTTATACGGGAGATATATGCTAATTCCAAGGAACATTAACATTGCATATCCACGACAGCCAAACGGGGTATTTGCAATCGCGGTTGTCATATTTCAACAGACCTTTGACTTTCATAACACATTTTTCGGTGATTAAATGATTTTCTGAATATCAGGCATTTGACCACAGAAAAAGGACACTTGGTAACACGTAGAGATTCGTAATCTTTTATTGTGAATCGGTTTTAAGCATGCCAATTATGCCATTGACGTGATTTATAGATATTTTTTCCCTCAAAAATCGAAGAATATGCCATTATCCTACACTACTGCTGAAAACAGGATTGTCTACAAGAGATGGTATCTGGTACTAGTCACTTGTGTTGAGTAGGGAGTAATCGGTGAAAACATACTCGGGCTTGTCGAAAGTAAAAGCTTCTCAAAATCAGAGAAGCAGAGATAAACATGTAGGACGAAGTACAACATTATTGATCATAATGACAGATAAACAAAATGTTATTAAATTGACACTTGAGAACAATCAGAAGAGATGAAGATCAGGAGCTAAATTAGGACGGGAGCCCAGAAGGGTTATTCACACGAAAAAGCGCCAAAGCTGCTGACAGCATGGGCTGAAAGGGTGTTCATTAACCCACATCATAAAAATACATTGCATTGCTTCCGGGTCGGCGCCGTGGCTTTCCGGTACATCCTTCATGTAAGACTGCATGAAATTAGCCTAGCATGAGGATCAAAGGATTACAAGGATTGTTATTTTGTAAAGGAGTCTTTACTCTAGTCTAACTCATGAATATCTTACACCAAGGACACACCGGCTTTCCCGAGACATCCAAGATGGCGCCCAACGTTAACGCCATAGCTGATAGTATTGGAATCAGCCCTACATCAGTAAATATTTATGTGAAGAAATATCTTACTGGGCCCAATAATTCAATTTCTGACACTTATAAAGTCGTCACATACTTCAAGTTCAAAATGGCTGCCAAACAGAAAAATCCCTATCTTAGCAATATATTGGTTGAAAATATATACGAAATATATAGGTATATGTTATTGGACAGAATTAACATATTCCCGATACTTTTAAACTGTGTTGACGATGTTAGCCAATATGGCAGTCAAAAATGTAAAAATCTTCAAAAACACCATGATACAAATTTACAATTATTAGCTACAAATCAAAATGAGCCAATGAAAGAATTAGAAATGTACCTTAGATATAATAAGCAACTCACACACAGACATTCTGTTTTTTTTTAGAAATGGGTTAACTTTCATATAGAAACTTATATGGCCAAAAATGGAAAAATATGCCATTTCCGCCATAATGATAATTGATATTTGACACTTGCTTAGAAGTCGGGATTTTCTGGTATCAGTTGATTATAGTCATAATTGCATTTATAACAATCACATTGACACATAATGTTGATTGTATCCAATAACATGTACAACGGTATTTCACAAATCCATAAAGTGGCTGTTATTGGGCTAATTCTATAATTAGCATCCATTTTGAAATTGAAGTATCATTGTAACGACTTTGAAAGTGAGAGAAAATTATTTTATTGGGTCCAGTAACACATTTCTTAGCAGAAATATTTACTGACATAGTGCTGATTCGATTGTTATCAGCTATGGCGTCATCTTGGACATCTCGGGGAAAGCCACGGCGCAAACCAGGTGTGGCAGGAGATATAGTCCTCCGGGCTCACAGTCCGGGAACAATGGTGAACAATAGGGCAATCGATTCAGTTAACGCTTCACGCAGGATTAGTTTCACGCTTTATTCCGTTGTCGTCTATGGAGCCCGGACTATGATACCTGCCGGACTCTGATTACTTTCACACCGGCAGCAATCTATTTTATGATGTGGGTTGAACACCCTTTCAGCCCAGAGGGTGTTTTGAGTCAATCCCACAATGCACAAGTTTTGGGAAATTTCACCTCAATAGGGTCATGTGATCACATAAAAATCCTATTCTTAACACATAAAAAACCTGACTTTAACGCTCATTTTAGCCACAAAGCGTTAGTACTTAGGGGATTTTTGCATGATTATGAAATGTCTTGTGGTTCTTAAACTTTTGGAACACTTTTTATCCTAAGTACTGACATATGTTTAGTACAGTATGGTATAGGCACATTGCTATGCATTCAAAACACCCTCTGCTTTCAGCCCATGCATGCTGTCAGCGGCTTTGGCGCTTTTCGTGTGAATAAACCTTCTGGGCTCCCGCCCTTATTTAGCTCCTAACAACCCATGCTGTCAGCAGCTTTGGAGCTTTTCATATAATTTTTGTAAACCTACGTTAAGTCCAACACCATTAATCCAGACAATTAAACAATGTACAATTCAAAACATTTTTAATTGTTGAATGCCTTATTCTTCACCAAATAACTCACTGACGGAATACCAATATAATGCCTAATATAATGACATGTTAAAGTAGATAATAGAACAACTTTCAACTGGCCCCAAAGATAACCTTTGACCTGGATTATAATCCAGGTCAACCAACACAAGCGCCAGATGGCGCTTTTTTATTATAACGGATTAGTGGTGTTGTCAAATACAGATAAACTTCTGGGCTGCCGGGCCTAAACTGTGAGGTTAGCATATAGGTAGTATTCAGTAATAGGAGTGATTCGTGTGATAGGGTGTTTTCGTAAGGCGACCCATCTGACACACTAAACACCCATAGTTTTTCTGACACCTTATGAATTCAGAAACCTTCACGGAATAAACCAATTGTTTATCCGTTTGGGTTTCCAAATTCATAAGTGTGTCAGAACAAAAAGTGTGTCAGATGTGCTTTGTATAAACCTTCGGGCTGCCGACCTAAATGTGAGGTTAGCATATAGGTAGTACTCAGTAATCGGGAGTGATTCGTGTGTGCATTTAAATGGTAGTGTGTTTCTGTATGGTGACCAATCTGATGCACTTTTTTCCTGACACACTTATGAATTCAGAAACCCTTCGCGGAATAAACCACATGTTTATTCCGTCATGGTTTCCGAATTCATAAGTGTGTCAGAAAAAAAAGTGTGTCAGATAGGTTCGAAAAAAATTGGGGCGCTTCTTTCTGGAAATATCCTCGTGTCTCTCTAACATGTCTAAGGAAGTTACAAAAAGTGAACAATATTTTTCTTAACAAATTATTAACTATGTCCTTTCCCGGGCTTCGCAAAATACCTTCAATGTTACAGCTCATATATATAGCGTCCTCGGGCTGAATAGAGGCCAGGTTTGTGTCGTCGTTGGAAATCTTGAAAGGACAATCCATGAGACGATTTTCATCTCCATTACACTTAAAGTCATAAAATAATATTGGAAATTCTTGTTGCATCCAAGCCTCGTCTTCATCTTTATCAACCAAAGAACCATCTCTGACACCAAACATCTGATAACAAGCCACATCGGTGCCTTCGGCGTTGATGCCATAATTGGTGCCAAAATAGTCATCGGATATACCTCCCCATTCCCCGTTTAAAAACATTTGCAGAAATCCTGCGTATGGTCCAAAAACGTCTCCTCTATACAGTCTCAAATCACCTGCAAAAATAATGACGGTATGCATGTTATTTTTTAAGCACCGCTGTGAGTATGACACGCCACACGGGATATTATTATTCATCAAGACAAAAAAATCGCATCGAAAATAAAAGTCTTCATCGAGAAAAAAATCTCCATCCAAAAAAAAATTCATCGAGGAAAAAAAAATCACCATCCAGAAAAAAAATCCATCGAGAAAAAAGTTTTTATCGAGAAAAAGTCTTCATTAAGAAAAAAAATCTTCATCCAGAGAAAAAATATCTTCATCGAGAAAAATATTCACCGAGAAAACAAATTCGATGATTTTTTTTATCTCGATGAATTGAGTTCATCAAGCTCGATGAATACGTGGATCATGAGTTCCTACCGGAAATCATTTTGTACGGAAATTCCTTATCACCACAATGCACCAACGAGTAGATAAGAGTAGACATGCATCACTCCATGCACGCTCGTAGTTTAGTGCGCCTCCTTTAAAATACGCGCACATTTCGTGGCGCTAAAATAAAAGGGCATCAAGAGTACTCGTTACTGGGAACATTTATGTACCCGAAAAGTATTCGCACAGTTATGACAGAAAACATACTGTATGACACAAACAACCATAGAATTTCGGTTAAAAAAAGATTGCGGTAGGAAACCCAAGATCAGTTATTGGAGTGTTGTTCGAAAATAGTGTCCACCGTCACAGCAACAGGTGAATGAGCGAAGAACTAACTGACGTCAAAGACTAGAATAATAGTAGGGTTATAAACAGAAGAAGTGTGCGGGTAAGAAGGTTTGAAGAATGTTTTTTTCTATAGTTTGAAGGGTGCTGTGAATCCAAATATTGTCTCCAAAATCTGGGAAATGTGGGGGGGGGTGTGGGGGGTTTGGGTCTTTTTTTATTTTTAAAGGGGTTAAATTTGAAAAAGATATGGCAGAGTGGTCCTTTCACGTAGCGAAGGAATTTTGTATATCCGATGCTACGTTTTAGTGATACAGCAATTATCCATATTTAATTAGCCCATTTGCATACCTCAGCCGCCTATATCACCACACTTTCAAATGCGCAAAGAAGAGTGCACACAATGATGGCTTTCGGACAGTGAAGAAATGTGCGGAATCTGATGCAACCGTTCAAAAATATCGATTACGTATTAGGCATATTAATTAGCTCATTTGCATATTGTAATTTGCCCGAAACCGAAATACGCCTACAAAATCTAATCAGGTCGAGAACTCTTCAACCCGATTCCTTCCACCAGTTTACATATTATACGCCTTAGAACTCCAGATACCTGCTTGCGGGAAAATTCTTAAATGTATGCAAATTAGATACTTAAGACTATGTTTTACGCCCAAAATCTAATCCGGTCGACCAAAACTCATCCGCCCGCTTCTTTCCACCAAGAATCATCGCCAGCCCTTATGGAACTCCAGATAAATCGTAATTATGGACATTTTCTGTGACAATATTTACATATTTCTTTGACCTTTTCCCCCAACCCCTGGACAGACTCAGGGGGGGACCCTGGAGGAATGAATTCCATGGATAGTAGGGCTTCCCCCTCCTTTACAATATTACCCCCAAGTGTAGCTTAACCCCAGCTCATACAGAAAAAAATCATGCCCAAATGTTCCAGGGTTAAAATTTATCACAGATTATCCAGGGTTAACATTGTTCTCACAGACATACGGACATACGGACGGAGCCCATTTTATAGTCCCCCTTCAGCCCTGATAAGGTTGAAGGTCATTCTGGGGCAAGAAGAATCC